>PITA01027100.1:8744-21640 GCA_004023965.1 Spilogale gracilis | reverse complement strand
AACAGAGTGGAGAGCCCACATATGGACCCACAAATCAAATGATTTGACCCACATGGGCAAATCATCTTTGACAAAGCAAGACAAAATATCCAGTGGAAAAAAGACAGTCTCTTCATTAAATGGTGCTGGGAAAATTGGACAGCTACATATAGAAGAATGAAACTAGACCATTCTCTTACACCACACACAAAGGCAAACTCGAAATGGATGAAAGACCTCAACGTGAGGCAGGAATCCATCAAAATCCTGGAAGAGAACATAGGCAGTAACCTATTTGACATTGGCCACAGCAAATTCTTTCAAGACACGTCTCCAAAGGCAAAGGAGACAAAAGCGAAAATGAACTTCTGGGACTTCATCAAAATAAAAGCCTTCTGTACAGCAAAGGAAACAGTCAACAAAACAAAGAGGCAAACCACAGAATGGGAGAAGATATTTGCAAATGACACTACAGACAAAAGGCTGGTATCCAAGATCTATAAAGAACTACTCCAACTCAACACCCAAAAAGAAGATGAACACATCAAAAAATGGGCAAGAGACATGAAGAGGCACTTCTCCATAGAAGATATACAAATGGCTAACAGACACATGAAAAAATGTTCAGCGTCACTAGCTATCAGGGAAATTCAAATCAAAACCACACTTACACCAGTCAGAATGGCCAAAATTAACAAATCAGGAAACAACAAGTGTTGGAGAGGCTGTGGAGAAAGGGGAACCCTCTTACACTGTTGGTGGGAATGTAAACCGGTGCAGCCGCTTTGGAAAACAGTGTGGAGATTCCTTAAAAAATTGAAAATAGAGCTACCCTCTGACCCTGCAATCACACTACTGGGCATTTACCCCAAAGATACAGATGTAGTGAAAAGATGGGCCATATGTACCCCAATGTTCATCGCAGCAATGGCCACAATCGCCAATCTGTGGAAAGAGCCAAGGTGCCCATCAACAGACGAATGGATAAAGAAGATGTGGTACATATATACAAAGCAATACTATGGCTCCATCAGAAAGGATGAATATCCAACGTTTGTAGCAGGTGAGTTCAGGAGGTAGCAGGACTCAGGTAAAACAAATCCTTGCCGTCACTGTCATGACTTCATTTTTGGCTCATTGTGAGGTGGGAAGACATCAGAGGCTTGAGCAAAGCTGTGACACGATCAAACTTTTGTAAAGGTCACTCTGGCTGCTGTGCTGAAAAGACTAGAGGGCAAGAGGTACATGCACCAACTATCCTAAGAAATGACAGTGGCTGTGAATGTGGCCAATGGGCAAATGTGGCTAGAACTTTCTGGAATACTGGGAAGTTAGGTAGTGCAGGATTTCCCAATGGAAAAAATATATGAGGTACGAGAAAAGACTAAAGGTCAAGGGAAGTCGCCATATATTTCACCTAACTGGAAGAACAAAGCTGTCACTGAGGTATATGGAAGGAGAGTTAAGAATTCGGTTTTAGCCTGTTAAGTTTTAGGTGCCTATTATATATGGAATATTTGTTGCAGGAATATGTAATTGAGAACACAGGAACTCTTTTCCAGGAGTTTATCTATAAACTTGGATTAAGGACTGGGGTGTGTGTGTATTTTAAGACAAGGGAAATTAACAGCTTTTTTTTTTTTTAAGATTTTATTTACTTGAGAGAGAGAGAGTGAACAAGAGAGAGAGCACAAGCCAGCGGGAGGCAGAGGGAGAAGCAGACTCCCAGAGCCAGGAGTCTGATGCAGAGCTTGATCCCAGGACCCTGGGACCATGAACACACAGCAGATGATTAGCTGACTAAGTCACCCCAGGAATCCCAATAGCATTTTTTCTTGAAAATGAGAATGACACAGTAGAGAAGAAAATTTTTCATGGAAGTTTTTCGGTGTGAATTTTAATAACAGTATCTTGTAGTCTCAAGTTCCACATTGGTGAAATCAGAACATCAGGAAAGGATGTCTAACAGCCAGTGCTTTACATACTATGATTCAAGAAATATTCTCCATTGTCTAAGTGGCCTATATTTTGATTGTTTAATCTGAAAATGGAGTTTCTCCTGGACTATGGTGGATGGGAGTGTATAAGAAGAAAACTTTTTTCCCCATTATTTAGTATATATCACTTTATCTTTCTCTTCACTATCTTTATTTTATTCCCTACTTCTTTCCTGGTATCAACTCCAAAGAACAGTCAATGTTGTTTCTGTTGTTTCATCTATATTGCATTAAATCGCCAGTGAAAGCAAGACTCATTACTTGGAATTTAGACATCCTTGATTATATAGATTCTTATTGCAGTTCTATTTGCGATGAACAGAGATGACCAATTTCCTCAATGCCACACCAGCGGTTATGTATGCACCACTCTAACTTGCAGATAATCATTCCTGAATCCACACCATTCAATGACGAAAAACTAACCTGACACCAGAAAATATATGCTTCCTGACATGAAATGTACAAAGTATCCAGTACTGCTTGTAAAGTTTTCCTTCCAAAAACCTAAATCTAAACAAAACTTGAGTGCTAACTTTCAGTTTATAGTAAATGCCAGGTTAGAGTAATAATTCGAATGCCAAGTAAGTTAAGCATCTGCCTTCAACTCAGGTCATGATCCCAGGGTGCTGGGATCTAGTCTCGCACTGGGCTCCTTGCTCAGCAGGGATCCTATTTCTCTCTCTGACTACTTCTCCCCCTGCTTGTACTCCCTCTCCCTGAGAAATAAATAAAATCTTAGAGGAAAAAGTAAAAAATAAATAAATAAACTAGAACGTGGGATATTCACAGAACAGATCCAGATTCTTCAAGTTCAATGGCAAAATAAATTTTAAAAAGAAAGGCCTAACAGCCAAATGTGATAGGTAGACCTCATCTGCATGTTCATTTCAATAAATCAAGTAGTTAAAAAATATAGACAATCTGTGAAATTTGAATATGGGTTGGGTATTGAATGGTGCCTAGAAAATGTTATTAAATTTGTTAAATGTGATGACATCATTGTTTCATATTTTCAAAAAATTATATATTTGTAAATATATTCTGAATAATGTAGAAGAAATGATATAATGTCTAGGATTTGCTTTGAAAGACTTCAGCAAAAAAGGAAGGAGAACAAAGAGGAATAGAAAAAACAATGTGTGGCACATTTAGACAACTGTAAAATCGAGGTGATGAAAATATAGAGGTTCATTATGGTATGCCTCTACTTGTATGTTTGAACGTTATTCTAATAAAAATCATTCTATATTCAATCTCGTCTTCAAATCCCATCCTTTCTCCCAGGAAACCCTTCTTGAAATTTACCTATTTCCATATACCCTAGATGCCACACATAGGACAATTCATTCTTTTTCTGCTCTGTAAAACCTTGTGCTTCCACATATTTGTGCTGCCAATCTTCCCAGAACCTCAAAAATTCCTACAGACCCTTCAAAGTCCAACTGGTCCATTACTGTTGCTGTTCCCTAAACATGCAAGTGGCTCCTACTTCAGGCTTCTGCACATCCTGTCCCTATGCCTGTATACTTTACCTCTAGACATCCACCATAACCTCACTTCATCCATAGAGCTGTTCAAATATCATCTCATCCCAAAGTCCCTCCTCTACCTCTACCTTATCCCTCCATGCACCTTTATAGCCTCCTATTCTGCCTTATTGTAACCAACTGATACAGTCTGCATTTGTTTATGTCTGTCACCCTCTACTAGAAAGTCAGCTGTATGACAGTGTGACTGCTTTGCTGCCTGGTGGTATATTCTCAGTCCCCAACAGTACCAGGAGCATAGTAAGAACAGTAAGTGGTGAATTAATGGATGAAAAAAAAAAATGTCATTCTTGAGGCACCTGGCTGGCTCAGAGGGAAGAGCCCATGATGATTTTGATCTCAAGGTCATGAATTCAAGTCCCAAGTTGGGTGTAGAAATTACTTAAATAAATGAATAAACTTAAAAAAAAAAAAAAAGTCATTCTTTTGAAGTTTTTCCTTACATTTTTAGCTGGATTAGACATTTCTTTTTTGCCCCTCCAGCACATTTTATTTATCTCTATCTTGGTGTCTATCATATTATAGCACTTTGAAATTGCTGTATTTCTACCTAACATGAGGGATTTGAGGAAGGGATGGGTGTTTTACTCATCTTGATGACTAACTGTGCCAGGAATATACTACAGGCTCAACAGATACGTACTGAATAAAAAGGAAAATTGCAGAGGTTTGCAATTCTGTTTTCTCCATCCTTAAGATTCTTTCTCAAGACACCACGGTTTATGGGAAAATGGAGGAATGATTTTCAGTTCTAAAAACACTACACACAACTAATTCCTTTGTTGCACCTATGAAACACTGACGTTATCATTATGCTTTTCCTGTTAGTTGCGTCCCTGCTACTGTCCTATATTATAACACTCTTAAGAAATAAGATATTAGGGATGTTAGTGTGTGTGCATATCTGAAAAAAGAAAAAGGAGAAAGCTGGAAATGGCCAGTGTTTCTACTCTTACATATCTACTACTAGAATACACCTGGGGCCATGCACATGGTAGCATGGTTTGTAACAGCAAAAATGGGGATATGCAAATTTCATCAACAGAATGGCTAAATCAATAGTAGCACAGTCAGACAATGAAATCATTTATATCAGTGAAACTGAATACACTTCAGCTATGCACAGTAACATAGACAAATGGTTCTCAACTAGGGGCCACTTTGTCCACCAGGGGGCATTTGGCAATGTCTGGAGACATTTGTTCAGGTCCTGCCGACAAGGCATGGGCAGAGATCAGGGATGCTACTAAACACCTTAGGATATACACGGCAGCCCCTCATAAAAAATAATTATCCAGTCCAAAATGTCATTCGTGCTGATGTTGAGAAACTCTGTCACAGATGAATGACAAAGACACACTGAACAAAAAAACCCAGCAAGTCACAGAAGCAATATATGTAACTTTTACATCATATTTATATCATTTACATAGGACTTCAGGAAATAGGCAGAATTTAAAATATATTATTTAGAAACTCGTATCAAGGGGCGCCTGGGTGGCTCAGTTGGTTAAGCAACTGCCTTCGGCTCAGGTCATGATCCTGGAGACCCCGGATCGAGTCCCACATTGGGCTTCCTGCTCGGCGGGAAGCCTGCTTCTCCCTCTCTCACTCCCCCTGCTTGTGTTCCCTCTCTGGCTGTGTTTCTCTCTGTCAAATAAATAAAATCTTAAAAAAAAAAAAAGAAAGAAAAAATGAAAGAAAGGAAGGAAGGTAGGAAGGAAGGAAGGAAGAAAGAAAGAGAGAGAGAGACTCGTATCAAGATGGTAAAAATATGAAGAAAAACAAGGGAATAATAGACACCTGAAGGAGAACAAAAGGGATGAGTTTAGGGAGGGACACATAGAAACATTAAAGTCCAGGCAACACTGTAGTTCTCTAACTGGGTGATAAGCAGATGGGTGCTTGCTTTATTATTTTTCTCTAGAGTGTATTATATACTATGTGTATTTTTTGTATGTTTCTTACATAATTTTTAAGATGAGGATAATATCAAGAGCAAAGCTCTAGAATAGAAACAAAATAATTGAAGGCAAAGTAAAATTTCAAGATCTACCTGAGCAGGCTGTATCTACTTTTTTTTAAGACTTTATTTTTAAGTAATCTCTACACACAACTCCAGGATCAAGAGTCACATGCTCTACTGACTGAGGCAGCCAGGCACCCCCAGGTTATATCTACTCTGAGATAAATGTATTTATCTTGCAAGTAGAATGATTTTTCTTTTTATATACTTCTGTACAATGTATTTTTCCTGGAAAACATTTCCTGCTGGTGGCAAGATAAATTACACAAAAATTTTTTGACCTGTTGATAGATTCCCAGAAGCCCTCTAGCAACACTTATCTTGCAAATAAATAAATAAATACATTGACTATAGTTCTAGTAATCAATACAGAGAAAGCATATGGTATGAAAGAACATGTCAAATGCACAATACCGCCAGCAAAATCCCTATAGGAAAAATCCTTACAGAATCTCTTAAAGGACAAACAGCCAGTTGCTGCCACAAATAATGTGCAAGGAAATAAAGAAATTAATGAGAAAAAAGAAATAAAAGGAAGATAAAGGGGAGGAATCTACTGATTAAAAGACTTAAGGGGTGCCTGCTGGCTCAGTCAGTGGAGCATGAGACTCTTGATCTACAGGTTATAAGTTCGAGCCCCACGTTGGGGTATACAGATTGCTTAAATAAATAAAATTTATTTAAAAAATAAAGTAATAGGGTGCCTGGATGACTCAGTTAAGCATCTGCCTTGGGCTCAGGTCATGATCCCTGGGTCCTGAAATCAAGCCCCGCCTCAGGCTCCTTGATCAGCAGGAAGCCTGCCTCTCCCTCTCCTCCCCACTCATGCTCTCTCTCACTATTGCTAGCTCTGTCTCTCTCTCTCTCTCTAATAAATAAGCTTAAAAAGAAAAATAAAATAGTTTTTAAAAAAGAGACTTAAGCAGATCAACTAAGGCATATCAACTTTATTTACTCAGAAAGTTATTTTAAAAATGAGAATAGAGAAATTTTAAGTATTTGTTGGATAAGTGATTAAAGAATTATTGTTAATTCATTATTGATAATTTTTTAAGAGTTTACTTATTTTATTTACTTGGAGAGAGAGTGCTGGAGGGGGAGGACAGAGAGGGTGAGAATCTCCAGGAGACTCGGCACTGAGCACAGAGCTCCATGCGGGGCTCAATCTAATTATCCTGATGATAGGACCCAAGTGGAAACCAAGAATCAGAAGCTGAACCAACTGAGCCATCTAGGCACCCGCAAGAATTCTATTCTTATTGTTTTAATGAATGTTTATCTTTATGAAGAAATTTTTATCTGGGATTTGTATTAAAATTACTCAGAATGAAACAGGATGGCCATGATTTGGCAAGTGCTGAAGATGAAGGAGGGATATGTAGGAGTCAGCCTGCACGGCTAGCATGTGGGTTTGTGTTAAGTGTGAAATTACATAAAGTAAAATGTTTTTTAAATTATCTACTTGTCTAAAGTATCTCTGTACACACACCCCCAACTAAAGAGAAATAAAAGATTACCTAGTTTGACCTAGAGCAAGACACTAAAGAAATCAGTATCAGTGTTGCCCAGATAAAAGTGAAAGTCATTTTGATCAAGCACTTTTGGAATGGTTGTATAATAAATAAATTCTGTCATCTTATTCCCTATGTAATCCAAGAAAAGGAAACTTCTCTTCTTTGTTGAAATCGCTATAATAAAACAAAAGAACAGAACAAAGCAAAAAGAACATAAAGTGGCACATGTAAAGTAATAGGACATGGTTTCAAGGCAGGATATAAACCTTGTCACTTAAGTCTCATGACTTTCCAAGCAACCCACACATGACCTCATGCAAGGTGCAGACCGTACCTTAAAATCAAACCCAGCTGATACCTGGGGAATCAGGAAGGAGAGAGGATAAAGCAGAAAAGGGCTGTTTTATAATTTAGTCTTATGTCTTATTTTTATCATTTATCTGTGTATTTATGGAGGGTATTGTTTAGGGAATGTATCTCCATTACTTGAATAAAAAGAAATAAAAATTTTTAAAAGATTTTATTTATTATTTATTTGACAGAGAGGGAGATCACAAGTAGGCAGAGCAGCAGGCGGAGAGAGAGGAGGAAACAGGCTCCCTGTTGAGCAGAGAGCCAGATTCAGGCCTCAATCCCAGGACCCTGAGATCAGGACCTGAGCCGAAGGCAGAGGCTTAACCCACTGAGCCACCCAGGCACCCAAAGAAATAAATTTTTTTAAGTAACCCATCTCTTTTTGAGTCATGTTCTGTAGACAAGACACAGAATCCCACTTTAGGAAAAAACCAAGGTGAGCCCCTTTCAGGGCTACCTATCAGGAAAATGCTACAAGTAGCTAAATCACGTGTGCACTTTTGACAATATGAAATGATAATGAATTAGGGCCTTTCACCCCAGAGGCATCATTAACTTTATGATAAGCTACGGTGGCCCAAGCCATGCTGAGCCCTTCCACGGGGATTAGATCAGCTCTGTGCATCTGATAATAAACAGACAGTTTCCTTGGGCTTTGAAAGAGTTCTGTGGATTGTAAACTTACAATTTGAAGAAACACACAGACTCCTATATCCTAAGGGGTGTATGATAAAGGAACGCTAGCTTTTTCAACACTGTAACCATGCACCCTTCTTCTGGCAAAGATAACTCACTTCATTTGGCAAACCACCCCTTCTTCATAATTAAATCTGAGAATGAAGATAAACCTGATCCCTTCCCCAGCTCTGGTCGCCCAAGTCTGCCAGAGTCACCGAATAAGTATGGATTAAACCCTGTCAATGAGACCTACCGAGGATTCTTAAAAATGGAGCACCGATGGAATTTTCTAGAATTCATGTTTGCTGGTGACATTTTTTTTCACTTTGGAGAAAGATCCTGCCTGACAAGAGACTAATACAAAGGGACATAAAGCCTAGAGAAAGAGACCTAAGAGCATCGTGTAAGGCTCTGAACCAGATGTGCCCTTTCTTGTTCTATTTAACTTAACAATTGATGGGATCAGCAGAATACTGGCCCCCAAAGATACCCACATTCTAGTCCTCAGAACTTGTGAATATGTTGCCTTGCATAGCAAAAGTGACTTTTCAGATGTGGTTAAGTTAAACATCTTGACAGTGGGAAATTATCCTGGATTATGCAGCTGGCCTGAATAAAACCACCAGGTTCCTTGTAAGAAGAGAGAGACAGGAGGGTCAGGGTCAAGAGAAAGGAGAGGCAGAGGTAGCAGTGATTCGAAGTCATGAAACAAGGAAGGCAGGCAGTCTTTAGAAACTATAAAAGACAAAGAAATCAATTCTCCCCTAGAGCAGCCAATCAAGAATGCAACCCTCCTGATGCCTTGATTTTAGCCCAAGATTAATTTCTGGACTTCTGACCCCCCAGAACTGTTTGAGAATAAATGTGTGTTGCTTTAAGCTGCTAAATTTGTGATCATTTGTTCCACAAGCAGTAAGAAAGAAAGCAGTTGGATTTTCTGACACATGACTGAATGCTTCCTAATCTGATGGGCAATTCAATACCAGTTACACAGTTAAGATCAACCGCCTGGATAGAGCCTCAAAACTTATGAAAAAAAGCAGAGATTCCAGAGTAAAGTTACTGAAAACATGAAACCAGTTTTTAATTTGACCTAAAAATTGAATAATATTAACTTTTAATGGTGCAATTATTTTACATGTATTTGACTATCACTGAACAATTGTGCATCCAAGCAAAATAAAGGTGTTTCTATCAGAACTAATACAGATTCTCTGTTCATGTCTTAAATGTCTACACTGATAATTGCTGCAAAGTCAAAAAGTACAGAAGATTAAGAGAATGTTCTAAGAGTATGATGTGAATGGAGAACACGAACTTGGGCGCCTGGGTGGCTTGGTCGTTAAGCCTCTGCCTTCAGCGAAGGTCCTGATCCCAGAGTCGGGCTTCCCACTCAGTGGGAAGCCTGCTTCTCCCTCTCTCACTCCCCCTGCTGTGTTCCCTCTCCTCGCTCTCTCTGTCAAATACATAAATAAAATTTAAAAAAAAAAAAGATGAACTTTACAACGAATTATTCAAGGGTGACTTTCAGTTTTCCATTATGTTGACCCACCTTTCAAAGAAAACTGAACCAGATTTTTAGAATACAAGGAAGCATGTATCAGGAGTTTGAAAAAAGCCTAAAACTGTAAGAAACACGAAGGGAAAAGTCAGTACAGATTCATGACTTGAGAAGAAGAGAGGAAATTAGAGACGGGAGGACAAAGTTCCATGTCTTCACAACCCTGAGCAGGAGTCCTCCACTTGGCCATTTGTCCTCTGCCTCATGTCCTATTTCAAACTTAGTGGAAAGAAGAAAAAAAGACCAGGAGGTTGAAAAAAAGAAAAAAAGAAAATGACATAGAAGGGTAACTCTATAATTATTCATCTAATGACAACGCTGTCCTACCTGCAGCACTTAATTGGTTGATGAGAAAAGTGAAGAAAACAAACATAAAATCCAAAGCAGAAGCATAGGTGCACCTGGTTGGCTCCATCGGTGGAACATACGATCTTGATCATAGGGATGGGAGTTCAATGTCCACACTGGGCATGGAGTCTACTTAAAATAAATTAATTCACTTTTTAAAAAGAAGAAGCATAAAAATGAACAAAATTTATCATAGAGGCTAAAAACAAAAAATTTGAAAGGAAAAATCTAGAAATACTTTAGTTATTTGTGTAGTACTACTCACTTGATGCTAGCCCAGATTCTGGAAACACAGATGGTGGAAGGTCGGGATCAGGAAGCGGACAGCCTAACCCTTCATTTTCTGAAAGAAACTTACATTCAAGTGGAACGTGAATAACTAAAAGAAGATAATGCCATTCATTTCTTTTTCTCTCTGCTTACCCTAGTCTCTCCTCTTTCCCCACTTCCACACACCTAATTTAAACTGAAAAGGAGGGACGTTTGGGTGGCTTAAATCAGTTAAGCACCTGCCTTCAGCTCAGGTCATAAACCCAGGCCCTGGGACGGAGTCCCACATTAGAAGCCCTGCTCCATGGGGAGCCTGCTTCTCCCTCTGCCTCTCTCTCTCATAAATAAATAAAATTTAAAAAATAAAACAAACTGAAAAGAACCCTATTAAAGTCAGCAAAGTGATAGTTCTTTTTTTCTTTTTTTTTAAGATTTTATTTATTTATCTGACAAAGAGAAATACAGCTGGAGAGGGAAACCACGCAAGGGGAGTTGAGAGAAGGAGAAACAGGCTTCCCGCCAAGCAGGTAGCCCAATGCAGGGCTCGATCCCAGGACTCTGGGATCACGACCTGAGCCAAAGGCAGATGCTTAACCAACTGAGACACCCAGGCACCCTGACAGTGACAGTTCTTAATCAATGAATTAATTTTTAGTTTTTCCTAGATAAACACACTAAGAACGTTTCACAATTTAAATAAATTATTGTGTAATTACATGTTAATATAACTACAGTGAGAGCCAGCACCTGATCAGTCTTATTCACTGTTGCATATCTAGCGCTGAAACAGTACCTGACACACAACAGATGCTCAATAAACATGCTAAATGAAGAGATACAAGGACCATCATATCTTAGCACAGAGAATAAAGACAAAAGCTGATAAGAGACCTGATAATAAAATAAATGATGTTGATAATGTTTACGTTGGGGTAAGAACAGAGAGAACTCTGTCCTACATCTGAAATAGAAATGTTTAGTATAATGTCCTCTACAGTGCACATTAACCTAGCAGTTGTTCTAACTCATGCCTAGAGAGTATCACCACTATGTCAGAGTCTAGAACTGCAATGCCAGTATAGTAGCCCTTCGCCACATATGGCTACTCACATTTAAATTAATTAAAATTAAATTAACTTTAAAATTCTGTTACTCATTTGCATTAGCCACATTTCAAGTGCTCAGTAGCCACATGAGTCTAGTGGCCTCAATACAGGCAGTAAAGGGGCACCTTGGTGGCTCAGTCATTAAGCGTCTGCCCCTACCTCAGGTCATTATCCCAGGGTCCTGGGATCGAGCCCTACACTAGGCTCCCTGCTCAGTGGGAAGCCTGCTTCCCTCTGCCACTCCCCCCAGTTGTGTTTCCTCTCTCCTATCTCTGTCAAATTAATAAATAAATCTTAAAAAAAAATACTGGCAGTAAATATACAGAAAATTTCTACCATCATTGAGAATTCTATTGTATAGCTGTGTTCCCCACCATACTGCATTTAAATATAAAAGCAGCCAGAATTTTGTAAGAGAAATAAGACAGAGCTCATACACACACTGAGTTAAATTCACTGCTCCATATCACAGCATCCAGAGGAGCAAAACAGTCTGGTTTCTCATAAATCTCATTTCCTCCCAAATAGTTTCATTTATTCAGTTAGCACAGGTAATTGTGTAACTAATACACACTGGTCTAGCAACCACTGGGAAACCCCAGCACCATTTGATATTGTCAGCCACTTAGTTTTATCCAGTCTTCCAAAGCCTAGTACCATTTTATCAAATAGTATCTACAAATCCTGACATTTGTTGACTTGCATATTCCCCTATGGGTACTGGTTGAAACTTGTAGCTAGTTGACAATTTGCCTTTAGAACTGGCTGTATGCTGGAATTTAATAACACATCTATCAGGCCAGAATTACCAAGCCAAAAGTGCATTTTATTTCTCAGTGCTCAGAGAAGCATTATTACTTTAACTGGCAAGTGTCTGTTATAAAATTATTCCCTAGATTCTCCATCAAAATCCTGGAAGAGAACATTGGCAGTAACCTATTTGACATCAGTCACAACAACTTCTTTCAAGACACGTCTCCAAAGGCAAAGGAGACAAAAGCGAAAATGAACTTCTGGGACTTCATCAAAATAAAAACCTTCTGTACAGCAAAGGAAACAGTCAACAAAACAAAGAGGCAACCCACAGAATGGGAGAAGATATTTGCAAATGACACTACCGACAAAGGGCTGGTATCCAAGATCTATAAAGAACTACTCAAACTCAACACCCAAAAAGAAGATGAATACATCAAGAAATGGGCAAGAGACATAAGGAGGCACTTCTCCGTAGAAGATATACAAATGGCTAACAGACACTTGAAAAAATGTTGAGCGTCACTAGCTATCAGGAAAATTCAAATCAAAACCACTCTAAGATACCACCTTACACCAGTCAGAATGGCCAAAATTAACAAGTCAGGAAACAACAAGTGTTGGAGAGGCTGTGGAGAAAGGGGAACCCTCTTACACTGTTGGTGGGAATGTAAACTGGTGCAGCCGCTTTGGAAAACAGTGTGGAGATTCCTTAAAAAATTAAAGATAGAGCTACCCTATGACCCTGCAATTGCACTAC
>PITA01027099.1:0-21525 GCA_004023965.1 Spilogale gracilis | reverse complement strand
ATATGGGCATTTATACTGTCAGTAGCCTGAAGAACTCTAAGGGAAAAGAGGCCCCTCTGGTTGTAACAACCTTATTTTGACTCAGAACACTGGTCTTTCATGGACAACTCAGAAAATATATAACTCTCCCAGGGCCTTGTTCCTTATCCATAGTGATTCCCATCCAAATGAGCATATCTTCTGTGGCCCGCCATCCCCAGAGGAGAGGGAGGCACTGTCCACTCATCTCCTGTTCCACTCTCAGACCATACCCTCCCAATGTCCATACATAACAGTGTCCACACCTCTGGTCTCAGGACCCCTTTCCACTTCCAGAAATTATTGAGGATGCCAAAGAGTGTGTCCGTTGATGTCTGCCATATTGGAAATTATAACCGGGAACAGTTCAAAGTGTTTCCTGTCCATTTTTAGGAAGAAGAAACCTACCATAAGTTCACATAAAATATATATTTTTGGGGAAAATAACAGTTCTTAAAATATGAAAGTCTAGAACAATGGCACAGTTTTATATTGTGGCCAATCTCTTTTAGGAGCTATGTTCCTTCTCTGCTCCCGCATTCAGATTGGTTCAATAGATTATTTTGGTTGAAGTAGATTAACACAGCCCAGGATTACAAAATCATGCTGTTGAGAAGAAGAGGAGCATTTTAATAGTCTCTTAAAGGACTTGTCGATATTCTTCTCTGGTACCACACCCAAACTCAACAAGCGATACTTTATAAAGTATTAGTCACAGTGTGAAATCTGCACCTATAGCAATGAACTGTACACATCCTGTGATTAAAATCAGGGGTCTGTCTTCCGTGTTGAACGGGCCTCTGCACCAGGCCTTCTTGGTAGCACCATGTGGTGTTCTTTTGGAAAATAGTGACTCCTGAGCTCTGCAGAGAGATCTTCTGAACATTGATTCATTTCATTTCACAAGACCCAAAGTCCTGTTTTTTAATACCACCGATCTTAAAAAAGCCTGAAAGTCCTGGAAAGCTTTCCAAGTTTTCCAAACTTCTAACTTTCACGGAAGAGCTTGAATGTTTTTTTTGGCAACAAATATAGCCCCTTGTTTTTCAAGAAATGACAGGTTCACTTTGTTTGTTGTTGAGACAATGTCTTCTGGACATCCAATTTTGAATAACTCATTGGTTTGTCGTTCTATCGAATAAAAAAGGGGGTCCTGTGAAGGGAAAGCTGCTACTTGAGCTGTGAATCCATCGCACAATTTCCCCCCCGGTGACCTCAGATGCACTTGGGTGCCTCTGCTATGACTCGTCCATCAGCAGTTTGGACCCACCATTGCTTCTGCAACATGAATATAAATGTCAACACAGTGCAAAGGCAAATACAACTTAGTATGATTATGAAAATAACTTTGGTCGCTTGGCCCCACCGGAAGGGGTCTGTGGATCACACTTTGAGAATGACTCGTCTGTGTGCCCAAAGTGGAGGAGAGGCCCAGCATGCTGGAATCTGCTTCCATGATTCTCTCCACCTCATCTTTTGGGAGAGAGAGAAGACTAGGGTAGTGAGAGTAGTTTTCAATTTCCCCATTGGTAAGTTGTGTGATTTGTGTTCCTTGGGACCCAACTTTGGTTTAAGTTTACTGGAACTTCTTTTTAAAATGCTGACACCAAAAGGAAAAGCTAAGTGACTACCACATCAACAGAGACACAGGCAATGTTTCCTGGGTACAGAACATTGTGCTCGGGAAGAGCATGCGAAGAGCAGCAGGTGCCGTCCTCTCCCTGAGCTTTCTGCACGGAGAGAGAAGCGTAGGCAATAATACAGGGAAGTAATTCCTGTCAGATGAGTACAGATTGAAAATGCAGCAACTCTTTCGGGAAAAAGAGAGATCACATAAGCTGGAACATCCACAGATTCTTCAACAAATTTACTGAAGACCTACTATGTGCCAAGACCTACTATGTGCCAGACTCCATTCAAGGTACAAGGAATATAGGGATGAATGAGACAAATCCCTGACTTCACGGAACACACTTTTCAGGGCAGGAGAAAGGCATAAACAAACAAATATATCAGCCAGTGAAAGGCATCTGTGCAGTGAAGAGAACTAAAGCAGGGTAAGGGGACAGATTGCGTTGGGGGTTTGTTTGGAGAGGGTACTCTTTTGGACAGGTAGTTAGGGAAGCCCCATAGAAGGTGACCCAGGAGACAGGACCTTGATAAAGACAAACAGTGCATATCTGTGGGAAGAAAGCACTCTGCAGAGGGAACTAGATACATCAACGCCCTGAGACCAGATCAAGACTGTTTGGTTTGAGGAACTGCACAGCAGCACGCGTGATGAGAAGAGAGGATAAGCATCTGATTAAATCCTGGAGAGACTGAGTAGCCTGTGAGTTTTATCATACCCTGATATAGATTGCTCAGACACCACTCTGGGGGAAATGACTAATGGAAGGTCCCCAGGAGCCAGAAGTTTAGGAAGAAAGGTCGTAGAAATCCTGGGAAGCAAAGGCAGGGGCTCAGAGCAGAGTAGTCGAATATGCTAAGTCTCTTTGGAAAGCAAGGCAGACATCCATTGAGTGCATGGAGACAACTAGAAAAAGAGCAGAATGGGGCACCTGGTTGGCTCAGGCAGTTAAGCATCCGCCTTCAGCGTGGGTCATGACCCCAGAGTCCAGGGATAAAGCCTCGTGCTGGGTTCCCTGCTCAGTGGGGGGTCTGCTTCTCCCTCTCCCGCTGCCCCTCCCCTGATCATGCTCTCACTTCTTTCACTCTCTCAAATAAATAAAATCTTTTTAAAAAGAAACATTTAAAAAAGAAAAAAAAAGCAGAATTGAGGATAAGTCTTGATTTGGGGTTTGAAAAATTCAGTGGATGGTGGTACCATTTACTGGGGAAGGGAAAACTGAGAAACATGCATGGGATAAGTCCACCAGCAGCTGCATTTGGGATACGCGAAGTTTGAGACGTCTATTAAGCATTCGAGTGAATATGTCGAGGAAGGTATTAAATATATGATTCCACGTCTGGCGTGGTGGGCGTAGCAGAAGGCAGACGGGACCAGAGATGTAAACCTAAGCGTCAGTAGAATATAAGTGGTGTTGTGAGCCACAGGACCGGACATGCCCAGGCCGGTGCAGAGAGCGGGGTCGGGACACCACAACACAGAAAAATCATGGTGGCGCAGAGGAGCCAGCCAACATCCCCAGAAAAGGCAGCCAAAGACAGAGGAGGAAAGGCAGGTGAGCACGATGTCCGAGAAGCTGAGGGAGAAGAATGACCAGGAGGAGCCACTGATAAACTGTGTCCGACACTGAGAGCAGGGAGGGAGGGTGAGGGGAGGTGAGGACTGGGAACCAACAGTGGGTGGGACAAGCAGGGCGCCAGGGGGGTGGAGCTGTGTGTTACAAGAACACCAAAGGGGTGAGGACAAGCAGAGAAGTGTGACTGTAGTTGAGGAGGACATGGTGAAGGCAGAGAGGGTGGTTTCATTTTCTGCTGGAAGCTATTGCATGCAGCAGAGTTCTGAGTGCTCAGGGTGATCATTTAGCAGATACACAAACTCGCATTTTGGGGAGAGAAGAGGAGTGACTACCACCGCACACCCCTCAGGCAGGCGAGTGAGAACGGGACCGCTAGCCTTCTATGGGAGGAAGCAGCAGTATCCAGTTTCCTGGTGGAAAAGTAGATTATCCTGTCCTTGCTTCTGTTTTCTCTGCGATGTACAAGATGACGTTGTTAGCTGATAGGCAGAGGTTTGAGAAGACAGAAGGCGTAGGTGCGAATTACCGGAGAAATGCATGATTGAGGCTGAGAGTTGGTTGAAATGCGTAGCCACACATTTAGAGTGAAGGAACCGAAAGAACCTCGCAAAGAGATGAAATCTGAATTGGTCTCAGAAGCAAAGCAGACACCCAGGCTCAGAGATAGTTTGGACCCTGTGTTAAAAAAAAAAAAAAAAAAAAAGTGTTAGAAATGCAAGTGCATTGAAATCTGGCACCGTGACAACAGTCGGTACTGCATAAATGTCTGTTGGATAAAGGAATGAGTGAATGGAGGGATGGATTGGTGAATGCCAAGACATATCCAGAGAACCATGGGTGAGGGTCATTTAGTTCTTTGGATGTCACTTGGGGAGAGGGGGGATCAAAGATGAGAAACAGATAGGAAATTACTCAGGAAGATCTTGAACACCATCACTACCTAGCACCAATAACCAAGCTTGCTGATAGAAGTTCTGCACCTCATGGGAGCAGGGCTTGCCCCCCTTCCGGACCACAGGAACTGAGCACACGCTTCACAGGGCTGGGCTCTAAAAAAACAAAACAAAACAAAACAAAACAAAACAAAAAACCGCTCTAATTTGGTAGCGTGACAATCCTACCCGGTCAGATTATGCAAACACCCAGCATGTGCATTTCAAAAGCTAACACACCACTTAGATCTCTCCTCTAACATAGTACAGGGCTCAGTGGAGAACAATAAACCAATTTCATGGGACCCATCAAAGTAGGGGGGAAGTGTGGATCGCACAGCAATGTGAACCCACATCAAAACAGCATGTCTCTCCCTACCAGGTCAAAGAGGCCTCTGTGGTACATGATTCACCACAACACGTACCCTCAAAGCTTTGTCGTCTCCATGGTCTTAAATGGCGTTTAACTGGCTTGCATTTTAATTCCACAGAGCTCTGGGGAGGAGAAAGGAATGTTGTAAAAGAATTAGAAAGCGTTTTCAAAGGGAATCATGTTCCAGAGACAGAAAAAGCCACCCAGAAGCTTTTTAGGAAACTCTAGGGCGTCTGAGGCTGGAGAAGAGCTGGGCCCCTCAGCCTTCATCCCGAGCCCCCCATAGCTCAAGGACCATCATGACCATGAAGGGTGAACAGAAGAATCGTCACAGATTTTTGACTCAGACCTCCTTCCAGATAACTTTATCCTGTTCTGGGTCCTCAGACTTCCACCACCTAAGGAATTACTGTTGGAAAAAACTCAGAGCCCGTGTCATCCAACAGCCAAGCTGAGGCAGAGGTCCCTTCCAGATGTCTCTCCCGGCACTCAGCTGCCCCCAGGATCGTGCACTTGGCCACCATGTTTGGGTAGGAAGTGTAAGAAAAATGAAAAAAAAAAAAAAGCAACAGAAATCATTCAGCAAAAAGCACATCTCCATAAGTTATGGTCACCAAATCACAGACAATGAGTGGAACTGAAATTCTGTGAAGGAGGGAGTATTTCTCGGGAGAATTTCTCAGGACCAGCCTTTTGGCGCAAGCTTCTGCTGGGACACATTTTCACTCAGCTGGTCTGTTCCTTCCTTTCCTTGTGCCCACAGTCTCAATGTCCCCGGGGTCTGGGTGTCCCCTGAGGCAGGTGAGCAGGCAGCAAAAGGCTGTCTTCTGTCTGCTGACCCCATCCCCTCCCTCTCTTCATTGGGGGAGGCCTCTGAGGGAAGCACCTTCCTTGGCACCACCCGTCCTGCAGACTCAGTTCAGTTTTTTGTTTTGTTTTGTTTAATTTTAAAAGATTTTATTTATTTGACAGAGAGAAACACAGCCAGAGAGGGAACACAAGCAGGGGGAGTGAGAGAGGGAGAAGCAGGCTTCCCGCCGAGCAGGGAGCCCGATGTGGGACTCGATCCCGGGTCTCCGGGATCATGACCTGAGCCTGAAGGCTGATGGTTAAAGACTGAGCCACCCAGGTGCCCCTGGATGGAGTATTTTTTAAATGTATTGATCATTTGTCAGATTTTTTCTCATGATTGAGAGGAGGTAACAGATCTGGGGCCAGAATAACCCAGGCATGCTTGCGCACAGTGAATCCTATCACGGGGTTGTGACTGGTGAGGTTAACCACGATCACTTGGTTAAGAAGGTGTTTCTTCATTGCGAAGTTACCACTCTTCACTCACGCAAATATCCTCTATCTCCTCAAACTTAGCATCCATTCGTGGGTCCTGTCTGCAACAGTTAGTTCTGAGAAGTTTGCCTAATAGTGATTTTCAATTTCTGTCTATCTACATTTCTTAATAGGAACTTTGTAAGTAAGAGATGTCCCTTCTCAGTCCCCACCCTTCAATATCTGGGTGACTCAGTTGGTTAAGCGACTGCCTTCGGCTCAGGTCATGATCCCGGAGACCTGGGATCGAGTCCTACATTGGGCTCCCTGCTCGGCGGGAAGCCTGCTTCTCCCTCTCTCACTCCCCCCGCTTGTGTTCCCTCTCTTGCTGTGTTTCTCTCTGTCAAATAAATAAACAAAATCTTAAAAGAAAAAAGAGAGAGAGATGTCCCTTCTCCTCTATTTATCCCTTCAATTGTTTATTTATAGCGGTAGGGACTTATGAACAGTCACATTTTTCTATGGGTTACGGTCTAATACTAGCATTTTAATTTTGTTGCTCAAGTTGTTCTAGCTTGGTGTTTTAGAGCGCCTTCAGATTGGCTCCTGAGTTCTTATGACAAGCGAGGACATCTAGGCAATGACACGCCAGCGGCAAAGAGAACAGTAAGCACACAGATTTTTGGCTTCTAAACATCATTCCCCAATAAAATAAACCAGAGGTCCTTGAAGAAGGTTGATTCCAGGGCTGGGGGAGAAGAAAATCAAGGTGAACTTGGAACGTCTTACAGTGCCAGAAGTCAATGCAGTGCTCAAATAAGTTTGCTCATTGCTGTGCCCGGCAGCCAGCAGGTGCTCAGTACTTGCTGGTCGGATAAATTAAGGTCACAACATCAAAGCTCAGAGCGCTCCAGGTGTTCCGAGTGACGTCTCAGGCAGCCCACAGCGGCACCGCCAGGGAAGTTGCCCTGCCCACCAGCCTGTGTCCCACCCCGGGAAATCGTCAGTAATCTGAGGATCTGCAGCAGAAGTGCTGCCGCCGCGATACAAGCAGCCGCCTGCACATCCCATCCTGCCCGCGCGGCTGCCAGTGCTGCTACCCTGGCTCGGACCCGCGAGGAAGGTCAGAAGGCCGGCCTGCGCGAGGAAGAAGGTCAGAAGGTCGGCTTGCGCGCGGAAGAAGGTCAGAAGGCCGGCCTGCGCGCGGAAGAAGGTCAGAAGGCCGGCCTGCGCGCGGAAGAAGGTCAGAAGGCCGGCCTGCGCGCGGAAGAAGGTCAGAAGGCCGGCCTGCGCGCGGAAGAAGGTCAGAAGGCCGGCCTGCGCGCGGAAGAAGGTCAGAAGGTCGGCCTGCGCGCGGAAGAAGGTCAGAAGGCCGGCCTGCGCGCGGAAGAAGGTCAGAAGGTCGGCTTGCGCGCGGAAGAAGGTCAGAAGGTCGGCTTGCGCGCGGAAGAAGGTCAGAAGGCCGGCCTGCGCGCGGAAGAAGGTCAGAAGCCCGGCCTGCGCGCGGAAGAAGGTCAGAAGCCCGGCCTGCGCGCGGAAGAAGGTCAGAAGCCCGGCCTGCGGCCCGGCGCCTTCCCCGCGGGGTGGGCTGCGCGTCTACCGGAGGGGATGCCCTTCCTTCTCACCTGGCGGATGACGCAAAGGTAACGAAGATGTCTTCGGTACAGCTGAGAACCGGGCCCGGTGGGTGCTGAACGCTCAACAAGTGACGGGCTTTCACGTTAATATCAGTATTTCTAGGAGTTCGGAAACTGCTCCTTCTCCAGCAGCTTTCCCAGGGGCTTATGCTCTGGCGCTTCGGAAGATGAACGAAAATACAGTGGACACGGACGCCCCCGGAGGGTCGGCGGCCCCGGGAGGGCGAAGCCCACGCCGCAAGGAGGACACGGGAACAGGTGGCCGGAGGTGGAAGCATTAGCACCGGATGCTTCCCCAAGCCCTCCTTGGCTGGCTGGTGGGCTGGCGTGCAGGTGGAGGGCGCCAGGAGGGCTGATGTCGGCTGGAGAAAGTGCGAGAGACCTTGGGGCCACCTTCATCACGGTGATCCCCTCGGAAGTGTGTACCTGCGTGGCCCGTGTCCTTCCTGACGTTGAGTAGGGGCCCCAGTGGCCTCATCCGGACGTGGTTCTCTGGGCTCCTCTCTGATAATGTGGACTTACTGGAAGGAGTATCCTAGCACCTGCACCAAGTGGATCTGAATGGATGTTCCTACTCTTCCAGCAGCCTAAAGGGTTCCCGCCAGCTCGACAGAGCTTTTGGAGAATTGAATTTAAAAGCCTTCCCCTTCCAAAATGAATGAATGAATGAATGAATGAATGAATGAATGAATGAATGAATGAGAAAGAAAGAAAGAAAGAAAGAAAGAAAGAAAGAAAGAAAGAAAGAAAGAAAGAAAGAGAAAAGAAGAAGGAAGGGGAGAAAGAAAGGAAGGAAGGAAGGAAGAAAAGGAAAGGAAAGGAAAAGGAAAAGGAAAAGGAAAGGAAGAAGCTTCCCTTCCTTCTTTCCTTTCCTCATTAGCACCATGTGCTGACAGTGAGGCCTTCACGGCGATGAGCACTGTGTCTGAGGACACTTAACTTCTTGGGAAATAAAGAGTGTTGGGAAATAAAGCTTGGGAAATAAAGAGTGTGTGACTGTGAGGTTGATTCTATTTGAGTCCCCCCAGAGAAGGGAATGTGTAAGATGAGAATGTGACAGTGCTGAGGGGCACGGCAGACCCAGAACAAGCCCGTCCAATGACCAAGGAAGGAACCCAGAGGTCTCCACACCTCACACTCGGCTCAGGCTGGCTGAGACCAAGCAGAATTAAAGCTCATGACGGAAGATGGGGGACTTTATTGAATCTGAGAGCAAAGGAAGCATTTTATTTGTGGGAGTCTGTTTTCAGAGCCAATGTTTCATGAAGTGTTTTATATCCCTAGCCTGCTCTTTGGACTATATTTTTTGGTAAAATTGTTTAAGTCACATAGTTAAGCATAATTTGGGATGAAAAAGAGGTGTGGCTTCTGATCTAATGTATCAGGAGGCCCTGGGTTAAGCTTGAATGTCCCATCGTGACTGATGTCAGAAGCTTGACTGGCCAATAGAGTAAAGTTCTCACAAACACTAAAGAGGATGAAAGGGGACATCACAGAGAAGCGGCAGGAAATATCTGAGCACCAGGCCCATGAAGTCAGAGCAGGACTTTCTCAAGGGCGATAAGCATTTCCCGATTTGGGATTAGGACCAGTGGTCCCAACCAGATCCCATTATTGAAGCATGCAATAGGCTTCCCCGACAAAGAGGTCTGGGACTCTAGCCCCCTCCTGCGAATATGGGGGGGCCTCAGGTAGACAGTCCATGTGTACACTAACGTCAGGGTCAGAGCAGTTCTCAGGAACCTGGCTGCCTGCTTCTTTGAGAGGTACAATACCCCACAAGCACCATCCCACCATCATGATGGTGAGGTGTAAGATCTAGGTCTAGGCAGGGGGCCAAGAACTTCCATCAAGTTTCCACCTGGTTCATGTGAGTGCTACACAGAAGTTGGGGCCAGTGTCTCAGCCAATGGCCGTGTTCTCCTTCATTCATATGCCCATCAGCATCCCTGTAGGTTGGAGTTTTCCTTGCTAGAGCAGGGCTTGAGCCATTCTCAGTCTTTGGAAAACATCATCACGGTAAACATTAATCGCATCCCATTTTTTTCCCTAGAGAATAACAGTTCTTCCAGAAAACAACTTAGTGGTATGTATCAAGGATGGTCTCAAAGTTCTTATTTGACACAATAATCCCAATGCCAAAGATGCAAAATAAGGGAACAGGGTAAAACAGAAAGCTCCAGGAATATCTTTGTTCAAGAACTTCATTTTGAAGGAAAACACCAGACTACTCAAATATATAACAATAAGCAACAGTTACTAGAAACTAGATTAACTTCCTGGACTAAGTCATAGTCATTAAATTAGGGGAACTCTGGTCAAAGACAACAGAATAAAGTTTTTTATTCTAATACTTAAGCAAATGTAGACCTATGTAAAGCTCGTAATAGAGAAGAGATGCTCTAAAAAGTGAAAGACATTGTTCTGAAAACCTAACCAATTTGTCCTTCTGGAAAGGGTGGGGTCAGAGGGCAAGGGTCAGCTGTAGAAGCAAAGAGAACATTCCTCTCAGATTTGAGTTCTACATGAGAGACGGGCAGAGTAAGCAAGGCTGAAAGAGGGCCTGTTCAGCCAGGCCATCTTTCTTTTCTTCCGTCATTGAGCACACAGAAGGAGCTACACCAGTGAGGTGAAAGAAAAAGGGCAAATCCTGTCATCGTTTTGGCAAAACCTCGTCCCTTTGATCTTTCCCCAGCTGTGTGGTTTTGCAGGACGGTCCCTCATATTGCCTCCTTCACCCCTGGTGGCAGGGGCAGGTCCTGGTGGCGAACCCCACCCTCTGCCCTGGCTGGGGCAGGATGAAAAATGCAACTGGACCCCTCTTACCGCCAGCATGGAGGGGCCAGTGGTCAGGGAACGATGGTCAGATTCTTGGAGCGATCCTGGCACAGCCTGGGCAAGAAGATGGACCGCAAATCCTGGCAGGCACAGATATTCATCGGTGGGCCAAAATAGACAAAACCCACACCCAAAGTCTACAAAATAAACCTCACCTCAACCAAGGTCATGGGAGCCAAGAGAAGAGCAAGACCAGACGGCCCCCCGCCCCCCAGGGCTGCTGTAACCCAGGTTCCAGAGGCCGGACACCACCCAAAAAGAAGAGGGAAAGTCTCCTGATGATCAACATTTGCTTTCGGTTTCCTTTCTGCTCTTCTCCCCCCAGCACCCCCACTCCCCCGCCCACCACCCCCAGCGCCTTTTCCTTTCCCCTCCCAAATGGGATTGCGACATGAAATGCAGGATGCCGAGTTAAATTTAAATTTCAGATAAACAATATTTTTTTAAAGCGTATGTCCCATTCAAACGTCTTGTGTTTGATATGCTAAATCCGGTAACCACAGCCCACAGGGATGGTTTTAATTGGATTAGCCTAAGGCTCCTGGAACCGAGGGACACGGTTAAGATAAAGTGTGGGGAATGGGGAATGAATCTTGGAACACTGGAAAAAAAAATTTTTATAGTAACAATAAAAAAAAAAAAAGATTGTTTGGGGGGAAAAACAGTGTTGGAATATTGGAAGTTCTATTTTCTTAGCATTTTTTGCGGCTGCTTCATTTTAGCATGCCCTTTTATCACTGAATGGGAATATACACTCCAGAATAAAATCAGCTCCGTTATCTAAAATGAAGTTACGTTTTCTGTATGCTTGAGTCATACATTTTTACCCCACCACAACAAACTCGGAGAGGAAGACCAGAACGTGTGAGGAAGTATAAGGAAAAAGTCTCCACATTTTTCATCAGGAAGAATCATAAAGATATTGTCGAAATCTGGTGAGTCCAGAAACAGAGATCTTAATATATTTAAAGTTACAAAGGAAATCATAGAACTAAAGCACATCACATACCTTTAACTCACAGGCACACAAACTCGATAGTAAAAGTTACTTACTTAAGGGTGACCTTTACAGAATTTAACTTATAATTTTATTTTCTGCTATTTTAGCCCAAGAACTGCCCAAACGACCACACTGTGGTTTGTGACAGGTGTAAATCGTCCCCTAAAGTTGATTGGTTCTTTCTCATCTATCTCCCCCCACGTACACTTGATTGGCTCCTCTTATCCTACCCTCACCCCCATGTGATTGGTTTCTTCTCTTCTCCCCCCTTACTCATGGTTGGGTCTTTCTCGTTACCCCTCGCCACTCTGAGGATGAGAAGGAAATGGAGGAGAAGGGAAGAGATAAAGTCTAAGATAAAATACAAACACGCCAATGTGTTTTTGGAGGCTTGAATACGAAGTCAAGCTGTATTGTCCAAAGGGACTGAAGGGGTAATACAGAGGATAATAGGAGAAGGAAAGGAAATGGGAAGTAGAGTAATTCAGGGAGAGAAACGAAACATGAGAGACTTTGGACACAGAAAGACGGAGGGCCTTGGAAGGAGGGGGGAGAGCCTGGTGGTGGGTACTGGGGGCACCTATTGCACGGAGCACTGGGTGTGGGGCATGGGCAATGAATCTTGGAACACTGGAAAAATAAAATAAATTTAAAGTAAAAAAAAAATAGAAAGGACTGAAAGGAACCTTTCGTGTTTGGGGAGTTGAAGAGGAAACCTCTGGATGAGGGTTAGAGACCTAGGAAAAGCATCTTGTCTGTGGGACAAATGGGGTGGGCGTGGCTGGAGCATCTCGGGGAGATGAGCTCCGCTGAAGGAGCGGGGACCCAGGGCAGTGTTTGGGGGAGCCGATGAAGGCCACGAGCATAGCCCAGAGAGAGTGAACGTGCTCACAGAGGAGCTGTTTAGGGGACCCTGGCGGCCCTGGGCAGCAATGGCCCAGACTGGGAGCAGCCCCGTGGCTGTGTTCAGCTACCAGGGGAGGTTGGGCGGACTCCTTTTAGAAAGGATTTGTTCTTTCAGACCCCACAGCTCAGGCAGGGTAAGGGCGATTGTTAAGGGTGAGACGGTAGGTTTTCTGCCAGTCCGGCTGGAGAACACACGAGGGCTATAACATCACTATCAGACAAAGACGAGTTCAAGGCAAGAAGCATTAAATGAATCAGAGTGACAGTTTCTGTAAAGAACTCCCCCGAGAGGGACAGACTGCCATGAGTCTCTGATACCCTTTCCCTGTGCTCTTTGGCCTGGGTGACTTAGAAGTCTCAAATGTAATTCACCCTTATCAGATGTCAACGAAGATATGATTATCTCCTGAGAGGCTTTCATCGGAGCAATATCAACATCGTTTTATGATTCAAGAATGTGGAAATAGTGATACGTGAACGCTCCATATGATTAATACACGGCAAAGCAAAATCTAGCATTGGCCTTCCTGATAAAACCTCACCGGTATTAACGCAAGACACTGATTTCCAATTTACCCATGATTATTTAACACTGTTCTGAAGTCAGTGTGATGTCATGTAATGACACTGTGGGTTGATGCACTTTGGAAGGCAAGAAGCCAACGGTAAATATGGGAACAAAAGAGGCTAAAGTAATATTATTTGGGGATATGAGTACATGACTGGAAAACAAGAAATTTCATTACAAATTATTAGAAACAATCTGAATTAGGTTAGGTAGCTAGTTACAAATTTAATATAGAAAAAAACTAATGGCTTTCTCATGTATAAGCAACAATCAGAAGACAGGGGGAATACAAGATCCCTTTTATAATAAAATAAAACATGCATGGATATCAGGCAGGATGGCAGACAACAGAATCCAATCTATCTACTTCAAACAAAAACAAATTTACTACAAGAAATTAGGGAGCTTATGGTATTTGGGGGATACAGTTCAGGGAGCCAAATCTGGATCTCACAAAAAGAGGAGCAATTCGACCTGCAGCAAGGACCTTCGCAGGAAGGTTCTAGAGAAAACCCCAGTGCCGCTGAAACCCCTTGTCATGAGATATGTTCTTCCAAATGGGTCTCCTCTTGGTTCTCAGGGCTGTCTTCCTAAATTTTACCCTGGTGTGCAAGCTCCATAGAACTCACATCACACGCAGAACCCCCGTTACCACAGAGTCTAGAAAATGTGGTTTTTAGCCAGTCCTTACAGGAAACACGCTAGAAGGGAGTCAGAGCTGGTGTTGAATGATACAACTTATAATGTCTGCGGTAGACTGTGAACAAACCTAATAAGAAACATGTAGGATGTATATGTGCAGAGCATTGCAAAATTCAGTTGAAGGACATTGAGAGCTCAGGAAAAAAAAAATGAAATAAATCCCTAAGATTTATTTTACTAAAATATTTCTCCTGTGCACGAATATGCATTTAGTATTCTTCATTATATTGTTTATAATTATGAGACATTGGAAAGTCTCATTCCCTATGGAAGGATGGTTATGTTAAATAAATTATGGCTGGATCCTCACTGTATAATATCGTGCTGTCCCCGAAAAAGATGTGGTGCCTCTCTGTGGCATTGCAAGGGCTTCAAGCTGTATTACGTGGCAAGAGCCAGATACAGAACAGTACATAGCGTACGATCTCACTTAAGTGAAAATGATTTGTATGTATATATACACGTGGGCGTATGAATGTATAGACAAAGCCTGGGAGGCTGTTCAGTTTCCAGGCTCCACTCAGACTATTGGCCGTGTCAACCCTGGGAAGAAACTGCGGTACTGGGGCATTTTTACTTTTTTCGTTTTAGATTTAGATCAGATTGGCAGATTTAACATATAAATGAGCACACAGTGAATATTTTAGGTTTCGTGGGACACGGTTTCTGTCACAACTACTCAATTCTGATGCCATAGCAGGAAAGGAGCCACGGACGACTGGTAAATGAGTGCAGACGATACATAAATGAGTGGGAGTGGTTGTGTTCCAATAAAACTTTATTTATCAGAATGGGCCGTGGGCTGGGTTTGGCTCCCGGGCTGTGTGTTGTCAGTTCTGTTTTAAACGCTTTTCTGTTCTTCTGGAGATGTTTATTTCTTTAGATGTTTGAACCTTTGAGTAAAGAAAATGTATTTATATTTTGATATTCAGAAGATTTTACTACAATCTATCAGTGTATTTCACTTCAGCACCACTTGGTTTTGTGGTTGTTTAGGAAGGTCTTTGTCAATCCAAATGTATAAAAAATATTATTGTTTATGTTTTCTTAAAATGCACATAGTCATTTTTAGAGTATTTCATCCTTTGCTCACTTATTTGAAATGCCACGAATAGGAGTCCACTATTCTGTGCATCTTTTAAAGCTAAGTAGTATACCTGGAGGACGATTTCATGTTGGTCTACATAGATCTACCTGATTTATAATAATTATGTTAATAATTCCATTATCGACTTATTTTATAATCTATTTAACCAGCCCCTACCTAATACAAATTTATATTTCTCTAGTGCTAGGTTACTACAAACAGTGACACAATAAATATTTGTTTCATGATACATCTATGTCTATCAGTAGAATCAATTCCTAGGAGTTGAATTATCAAATTTAAAAGTACGTGCACTTTTGAAAGATATTGCCTACTTACCTTCTGAAGACAGCAAGGCCTGTACTCTCATCAGCAATGTAAGGGACTACCTTTTTCCAGCCCATGTGTATTATCTAATTTATGGATCTTGCAAGACCGTCTGATAGATGAAAAATAGTGTTCATGATTTTAAGTTCTATTTATTTTATTTTCACTGAGACCAAGCATCCTTTTACATGGTGGAACCACTTGTATTTTTTTTTAAATAAATTGCTTAGCCAGGTCCTTTGTACATTTTCTAAGATCCTTTTCTTACTGGTCAGCTGATGCTTCAGACCAAAGGATGAGGTCCTGCTTTTGTGCATTATGGTATTTCTTTCTCCATGTTGTGGTTTCTAATTTTCCTTTTCAGCTTTCTGTTGTGTAGAAATGTTTTTAACATAGTCACGTGGATTAATATTTTCCTTTTATGGCTTCCAGTTTTAAGTATTTTTTAGAATACTTCCAGCTCTCTTTCTCTCTCTCTCCTCTCTTTCATATGGAACACATCATAAATTTGGTGTTATCCTTGCACAGGGGCCGTACTGATCTTCTTTGTATCTTTCTAAATTTAGTATGTGCTGCCCTTGTGTGTACCTTTCTACCTTTTAATATTCGTTCTAAAAATTCTCCCATGCTAGCTGTCACTTTTTACATTTAAATTTCTAAGTCATTGGAATGGATTTGGTGTCGAGTTATGACTTTTTTTCAGTCGTCCCCACCGTTTATTAAATAATATATCTCTTCCCAACTGCTTTGAAACGATCCTGTATCAACTCCCTTTAGTATTTGGTAGTACTGGGGTCTACTTCAGACCCTCTATCCCATTCCAGTAATTTGTCTGTCTACTGGCTTGCCAAAATCAAACCTTTTTAAGGATTGTGGCTTCATGACACAGTGTCACGAATTAGCATCTTAGTCCCCTAATCAGTATTTATTGAGCAAACACTGTCTTGGTTCTAGAAACACAAAGAAAGTTCAGATTCCATCCCTGCCCTCCGAGGACAAGAAAGAGACTGCTGCCATGGTAAACTCATGAGTTCCCTCTTACAGCTCAGGGACTGGCTTCAAGCTGGCTATCAGTGGCACTCAAAGGACACAAGATGGAAAGATAAAGGTGTTACGGGAAGTAGAGGTCAAGACGCCCTTATTGCCCGCGGGGAAATCTCAGGCCATTCCTCAGATCCTTTTCCCCCCCAGCATGGAAGACTCTTTATAGAATTCTGATACATATATTCATATATTCTAGGCAAAGGCATTTTGGGACATTCTGAATTCAAGGCCACTATTTGATATGTCTTGCGTTGGGTCTGGCAATAGTCACACTCTAACCTGCTTATTTCATCTCCAAAGCCTGTGCAAAGTATCCTAAGCAGCCGGGTCACCACATCACAGGGCGCACGTCATTTCTACGAATATGAGAAAAAGCGCCACTCTTCTCAAAATAGCAGTGGAGTGACAATCCACTCCCCCAGATAATTGGCTTTAAAATGCCTCAAAGAGACAGCAAGATTAAACATTTAGCTGCCTCCCTGTGGGGGAACTCTGGCAAAAAAAGCCACACATTGAGCAAGATTTAATTTTCTCCCATTTCTCCCCCAAGGTCTGACTTCTGTCTTACTCCAAACAACGAGAGATCTAAGCTAGATGAAGAGTTTCTCAGCAGTTGTAGGGGAGGGGTGAGCCCTCAAACTGAGCTCTTTCAAGAAAATCAGCAAGTGACAAATAACTAAAAGATAACAGGCGGCGACTTAGCTCTGGCAACCTGGAAAAGTCCACACGAATGCCTGGCAGCTTCTCTGTGTCAGGACGGAATTCAGAGCCTTCGCAGAGCTGAGAAACCCGGGATGGACCAGTGTTGAACTTTTCCAGAAGCCTATTGGAATTTTGCTTCCCCGTTGCTCCTTTTTAGGAGACCTTTCCCCAGATTCAAAGTGTAAAGCATTTGAAAGATTTTTATTTATTTATTTACTTGAGAGCATGAGCACAAGCAAAGGCCGTAGCAAGTGGAGCCCGATGCGGGGCTCGATCCCAGGACCCGGGTCATGACCTGAGCGAAGGCAGATGCTTAACCCACTGAGCCACCCAGGCGCCCCAAAGGGTAAGGCATTTTAGAACTGATTCTGTCAACTAAAGGGATGTAAGTCAAACTCAAAGTCAATAGAGTAAATCGTGTTTCTCATGTTAAAAGCAAGACAACTAGTAGCAAATCGAGTCACTTATGCTAAGCCCCACATTACCAGAGAGAGACTCAATTAGTTTCAGCTCTCCCAGAGATGGAATCTTAAACCAGGAATCACCTGACCAGCACTAACTAGGTGATCTGTCTGATGGACCCCTGTTATCTCCTGAAGGAAAGTAACCTTGATTTAACCAACCTGCATCTTTGCCCCATATAACTCCCTTGTTCCTGCTCCCTTCTGTCTAGAAAACTCTTCCATTTTGTACAGCTCCTCAAAGCTACCTTCTATCTGCTGGATGGAACGCTGCCCAGATCATGAATCGCTGAGGAAAACTAATAAGATCTTTATAATTTACTCAGTTGAATTTTGTTTTTTTTTAAGATTTGATATAAATATACATCTAAGGATATAGATGATAGATGGATGGGTGGAGAGATGAAATACAGGTAGATAGATAAAGAAAAATAGGATCTAATTTTTTAGCCACATCATTGACTGGAGAGAAGTATGGGAGAGTCATAAAAAAGAATTCAAATAAAGAAGGAAGGAAATAATCCTTATAAGAAATTATAATTATAAGAAAATAACTATAGGTAAAGAGCTGGTTCTTTGAACTGTTGAACTGCTGTGTGTTAGTAAAAAAACAATGAGACGGACTTTAGTCATAGAGGTTAAATTTTACCCAACATCATAGTTTTCCTTAGTACTATTAAATATTTCAATCCTACAAGGTGCATAAACTATAAAGATGAATAGAAAAAAAAAATTTATCAGTGAGCTTAAGACACAAAATGGTTCAAATACAGTGGAAGTCCACAGCCCCCCACTTTTCCCTAACTGCACTCTCCCCCCTGCTGCTCCCACACTCATAATCTCAGCTCTCTGGAACCTGGCAATTATAAGTGCACATATTTACCCCATAAGTAACAGTCCTGTGTGTCCGTATAAATGTATAGTATTCTTTTGCATCCTTTTAAGCTTTGACATAAATGCTATTCTCCGTGTATTCTTTAGCAAATTTCTCTTTTTAGTTCAACATAAAATTGAAATTGATCACTATTTTCTCTGTCTAGCTCTGGCTCATTATTCTGAAGGATTTGTAGTATTACATTATGTAAATGAACCACATTTAAGTTGTTTCCACATTTCAAGCTTTTATAAACAATGTTGAAAGTCTTTGATGCAGTTCTTTGAGCATGAGTGTGAACGGTATTCTAGGGTACAAAGATAGGATTGAAATTTCTGGGTCAAATAACGTAATTTTTCAATCCTTTCCTTACTATTTTCTTGATTTATCTATATATTGACCAAAAAATGATCATTAGAGAACACATCTAAAAAATGTTTAACTCATATTAAGTTCACTGTAGAGACTGTCGATCCTTGTTTTCATGTGAAGAACTGTGAAATTAGAAATACTTTGAATTATAAAGTGTACTGGCACATGACTGAAATATACTGCATTTTTTTGGGTGATACAACGCAAAACATGAAATCTTGCTATTCTTTCCAATGTCTGACACGTGTTACCTAGTCATTTCTCCAGCCCATGCTGACATTCAACTATGAAGATAACATTCAGGCATTTTCAAATGTGTCATGGATCGTGGCACCCAAGAGCCATCCCCGAAGAATCACCTCAGGAACTAAAACCAGCAGCTAAGACCAGAGATAGGATAGACAGAAGACAGACATGTGGTAAGCACTGAACCCACTTCAAAAGATCCAAAATTACAAAGCAGTATGAGCACTGGGTGTTATACATAACTAATGAATCATGGAACACTCCATCAAAAACTAATGATGTACTGTACAGTGGCTAATTGAACTTCATTAAAAAATTACAAAGCAGCAGTCCTTATGGTTCAAAATGTAATCCTACAGTAACATTGTACAAGTAATATGAATGCAAAACCTAAATGTGGAGGGACTCACAAAGGTGGTGGTAAATTGCTTAGCTCCCATCTTATATTTATAGGACTGCATACATACTTCTTAAAGCTCATAAGGAGTTTCTTTCTTCATTCCACAAATATTCCTTGAGCATTTAACATGTGTCAGGCTTGGTGCTAAGTACCAGGAATACGATGACAGAGTAAGTACAGCAGTCGGGAAACAAGCATTGAATGGCTTACTAAAAGGGTCACCTGAGTGGTTCAGTCGGTTAAGCATCTGACTCTTGATTTCAGCTTAAGTCATGATCTCGGGGTTATGCTGGGAGTGGAGCCTGCTTAAGATTCTCTCTTCTCCTCTCCCTCTGCCCCTCCCCCCTCTAAAAAAAGATTTACACAAAGAAATAAAAGTAGAGCAATAATCTGGTTAAAAATATAGAATGAAGGTCCATAGGATATATACTAGGGGGAATGCATATCCAATCAAGGAAGCCCAGGAAGGCTCCTCTATGTATGTGCCCCTTGAGCAGAGATCTGTAAGATGAGGTCACAGGGGATAAGAGGGAGACAGACGGGCAGTGGGCACAGGAGGATAGAACCTGGGATGTTCCAACACCAGGTCAAAGAAAGCACCAAACCAAGAGAAGTGCCAGGGATTGAGGGACTGGCAATAAGCAAAAGACAAGAAGTCATTAAATACAGAGTTCAGAAAATTATTCGATGCCATAGAAGTATCCACTTTATATCTGTCATCATCCAATTGTACCTACCAAAAATGACATGCTTGACCCAGTTTCTTCAACAAATGACAAGAAAAAAATAAGAAATATACAACCAAATGTAAGGTGTGGATTTTCTTTGGATCTTGGTTCAAGAAATCTAAGTTAAAATGACACTTATAGAAAATTGGGGAAATTTGGATTGTGACTGGACATTTGGAAGACGAATTCATTGTCTTTCCATGTGATCATGGCATTGGGGTTATACCAAAAGTAAAATAAGTGCGTCGTCGTGTGTTAGAGAGACATTCTGAAGCGTTTGGAAACAAAAGGATAAGATGCCCAGATAGGATGCCCATTAGAATGGTCTGGCAGGAGCCTGGGAAATGGAGCAGGGATAAGGTCGCGTTCGCTGAGAGTGGAGCATGATGTGCGTATGTGGGCGAGGCGCTATCCCGTGCTGCTTTTTACAACAGATTCTTTACTTCCTTTACTCTCTTTCTTCAGCTCTTATGACACTAGGTTGTGTTTTGTTTTGTTTTTTTCTTTCTGGGTTGGACTGCAGCTACTTATTTCCAGTTGATAGGATTTGGTTTTTTTACTTTTCAAAATTCCATCAGGTGCAGGTATCCAAAGAGGAACAGCCCCGTGATTCCTCTTTCTCCTCCTCCAACCTTGGCCCCAAAGTCATCTCTATAGTCGCTTTCAAAGGCCCAGACTCAAATGGAAAGTAAGCAGGCAGAAGGTGATAAATAAGTAATGGGGGTTCGGGCCCCCACAATGTAGACCCAGGGCACATCTACTTCTCTCTACTGTGTGAAACCAAAAAGAGACTTACTGCGGTTGACCACATGGTAGTGATAGCAGTCATTCTGGGTTGTAAGCTAGGGAACAGTGTAGACGAAGACAGTAATATCAATTCTCCTGGGTGGGAAAAGCAATCAGACAAAGTGAGGCACTTGCTGATACTAACAAAGCTCTTTGTCTGCCTAAATTATTAATGACCTAAGGAGTCCTTACCAGGAGGGCCCAGTATCATCACTGCCCTGCTCTGTATCCCAGAGAATTTCCCTCCGACCTCTGTAATGTATGATAGTGATGTCTGAATTAATTGAGCATTGGGAGAGGAAATGAGATTATAAATATGAGATGCTTTGGGGAAGAATTAGGCCTCTGCTCTTGGTGCTTCTTTTTGCACATAAAACAAATTGGAGAATCTCATGTTCATAATCGGGAGCTTATATTGTGCTTATAACTCCGCCCCAGGGGTGCTTACAGCCTGGACTTCTCTTCACCTCCTCTAAATAAGCATTCAGATTCAGTTCAGCCAACACTGAAGTGTCCATGAGCTTGGTGGTCAAGCTTCTCAAAACCATTCTGTGGTGAACCCTCATAACTTTCTTCCCTGGTCTTGAGTCATTCTTGGAGTCCCAGATGGGTCCGATAACTAAGAAAATGTTCGATTCTTTCAAGTTAATAGATGATCGATCTGTTCCAATGTAATGAGAGCTAGCATTTTCTAGGTTCCTATATAGGCCCCGGCCCCCTCCTAGTCTTGTTAAAATCCATGTCCTTTAATCCCAACAATATTGAAAGGTAGCATATGTTGACCCCCAAGGTCATCAGCAGTGAGCTGCAGGGCCTCCAAAGCAGGAAGGCTGGCCTCGAATTCTGAATTTGCTGCTGGGTCACTGTATGTTCCTGGGAAAATCCCTTAACATTCCCAAGTTTCACTAATTTCTCATCTCCCTTACAAGTCACTTTGTATGTAAAAGTAAGAGATGCTTACATGTTTAATTCAGCTGACCTGGCAATAGTTTCAAGAAAGAGAAGAAAGGAAGGAAGGAAGGAAGGAAGGAAGGAAGGAAGGAAGGAAGGAA
>PITA01027098.1:0-21521 GCA_004023965.1 Spilogale gracilis | reverse complement strand
GATCAATTCTAAAAAAAGTTGTATTTCCTAGAGCTTTGAAGCAAAACAGTAAATGTTAAGGAACTACTGTTTTTTATTTTATTTTATTTTATTTTATTTTATTTTATTTTATTTTATTATTTTGGAACTACTGTTTAGTCATAAGAAAAAAATAATATAGGGAAAAGTCCCAAAAGAAAATATTCCAAGAATATTGTGAGGCATTATGGTGCTTAGTGGATCAATCATAGGTTTTAGAGTCGGACAGAACTAAATTTGAATCCTGTCTCTGTGACTTATTAGCTATGTGACCTTGGGGGTAGGTATCTTGCTGTTTCTAAAGCTTTGAAAAAAGTCCGCTATGTGGTAGATTAATTATGATGATGAAATGGAATAAAATGCTTAAGTGTCTAGTAAGACTTATGACATAGAACACGTGTTTATTAAATGTTAAAGTCCCTTTGTCTCCTCTCCCTCCTAGAAGCAGCACACTGACAATGAAGTGAAGAGAGAGTTATCCTGGGGACCCAAAGGGGCAAGGGAATTTCATAGTGGGATTATGGGGGCAGAGTTTGTCAACATTTTTAAGTCACAGTTGGTCAACTTTGCCAAATTCCTATATAAAAGCAGTTGTACAATGTAGGCAGTACATTCTTAATTAGAAAACTTCATTTTACTTTGCCTATTAAAAATATTTATGTGGGCACCTGGGTGGCTCAGTTGGTTAAGCGACTGCCTTCAGCTCAGGTCATGATCCTGGAGACCTGGGATCGAGCCCCACATAGGTATTCCTGCTCGGCAGGAAGCCTGCTTCTCCCTCTCTCAGTCCCTCTGCTTGTGTTCCCTCTCTAGCTGTGTCTCTCTCTGTCAAATAAATAAAATCTTTAAAAAAATGTTTATGATATTGACTTGAATCTATGAAAACAGCTGGCTGTTTATCTATTTGTATTAACTGAATGGGAAACATGAATAGATTTCTGATTCTTAGTAATTTTCATCAGTTCTTCTTAATTCATTCTTCAGCTACTGAGGCTTCATTCAAAGAATGTTTAATAATTTCAGATAAATCAGAAATATGACATTTAGGTAGCATTTTGATTTTGGTCATTTGTGTATATTACTTATCAGCTACTCTAGCTGTAACCCTGAAGGTCTGTGTTTCTTCTGTGCTGTCTACCACATGCTAGACAACGTTTGCTGACTGAATGAGGGGATGAAACAGGTTATTTAGAATTTTATATACGTACAATAGATATTAAAGCTTTTGAAATTGTAGCAGTTGCCAAGGATTTCGTTAGCAGGTTGTTTTAAAGAATGTTATAGAAATGAAGCATATAGGGTGCCTGGGAGGTTCGGTTGGTTAAGCAACTACTTTTGGCTCAGGTCATGATCCTGGAGCCCCAGGATCCAGTCCCACATGGGCAGCAGGCTCCCTGCTCAGTGGGGAGTCTGCTTCTCCCTCTGACCCTCCACCCTCTCATGCTCTCTCTCTCTCTCTCTCAAATACATAAATAAAATCTTTAAAAAAAGGAAATCACGCCTGTATAGTAGGATGAATAGGAGTAGGTTGAGTTAATGAGAGGAAAACTTAAGAATAAGTAAATAAAGGAATTTGTATAGAATAATGCTAATTTTATTGTGAAGACTTTTATAAATGAATACATGAGTTTCCCCTATTTTCATATTCATAGTATAAGTTCATCTTTTTAGAAACACATAGAACAAGGGTGAACACAAAACATTTGCAAATCTTTAAAGTTATGATGCATCTTTTTCTCATGCAAGTAAAGATATATGAATTTTCCATTCAGTAATCCCTAATTGAGTACTTATAATATGTCATGCTAAGTCCTGAGGATGGATGAATAAAACACTGCCACTCAAGACGTTCACAGATTACTAGGGAAGATTGTCACACACAGTGCTGTAATGCAAAGCTGACCATGGTTAGCACATCAGAGTTTTGGACAAAGAGATTTTGTGGCAGGAATTATGATTAGTATCATACGGAGCTATTCCAAAGGGCTTTACAAAAGGAGCACTGTTTGAGCTGGGATCCTTTAAGGATGGCTCAGAGTCTGCTAGTGAGAGCAAAGGATGATACACACTCTAGGCAGAGAAGAGCTGTGTGTTTTTTATATGGCCTATTGGTGAAGTTCTTTTGATATCTGTTGCCAACCCAGTATGGCCAAGGGGTTCAAACCAGCACATCTTGTCACATCTTGTGCAAAGCCTGATGAATGGAAGGCACACAGTAAGTATTGGTTTTGAATATCTGAAGGAATACATGAACACACTTATAGATCCTTCTTAATATGTAACAGTAATTTCAAGAAAAATCGTACTTCATGGAGGCTTATTTTCTTTACCTGATTATATTATGCAATTCAAAGGAAAATTTAAACTTTGTAAACTCTCATTAACATTCATCTCACCAAATTTTAGGAAATAGAACTGTGGTCTTTATTCCTATCACTCTGCCCTTCTCTCTATATACTTAATTTCTACACTTTCTTTGGTTTGTTTATAGGCATGAGTTCAAATATATTCCGCCCTCCTTTTCTTTTTTTTTTTTTTCCAGATTAAAAGAAGAGCATCCTTAAACTGAGGCTGCAGTGCTGTTTATATCTGAAGTGATGTTTGGGTTGATATTTTGTATTTCCTCGTTAGAAGCAAAACAAACTCATCCTGTTATACACATCCCACATTTTCCAGTTAAAACCAACGGCACAGTGATAGAGAATAGGCAGATAGTTCATACTGGAAATGGTCCAGTAATGTCTGGGTTTTAAGGAGGTTGCATGAACATTTGGGCCACAAATGACGGTTGAGTTATTTTAGTTATGGTAGTTTTAGCCAATTAAAATTTGTCACTATTTTGAGCCCCTTCTCCCTTTCTTTCCTCTTTAGATTCAGCATGTCTTGGAAGTCCAAATATGTTAGAGTGCGGTTCCTTTGATATTTTTCTCCCTTCGGAAGCCAAAACAAAACTCTTTAGAACATCACAGTCACAAAGAGAAGCTGCAAGACTTAAAAGTGTGATCACAGCTACCTTTTCTAGGATCCCAGTCTGAATCTAGAGTTGACACACAGAAGCACAGTTTTTCTCTCTGCAGTTCTTCAGGGAGGGTAATAGCAGTATTGCACATTTAGCATTTTATTGTATGGGTTCACCCTTGATTCCTAGAACAACCTAGAGAGATAAGCAGGATAAATATTTCCATCCCCATTTGATAAGCAAGGCTCTGCCATTTACCTAACAAGAAAGGAGATGACTCCTCAAAGTCAACAGGTGATAAATGGATGAGCTGGAATTAGAACTAAGGTCGCACTTCTGCCTCTTCATAACAGTGCCCTTAGGGTTCTCTTGTGCTGGGTTACTTGTAAGCTATGAGGAAATATGCAAAGCAAAGGAAAAAGAAGCATAGTGAAATTATTTGACAACTACCTTAACAGGTGGCTAGCATAGCGCTGTTGGCATTTGGGAGACAAGATACTTTATTTGAGAATAATGGCTCAGTATTTCCACTCTCATAATTCTTGGTGTTCTTACAAATGGAAAGTTCAGTGAATGTCCCAACATGAATGATCCATGGAAAATGGACTGGAAGGGGCATGTGTCAAGCCAGAGAGCCTAGTGAGAGATGCCTTAACATCTCTAAGAACTGATGGGGTGGACGAAGGTGTGGGTCTGTGGGAATGGAATTGGAAGAGGATCTTTCTGAGCCTGAGATAGACAGATCTTGGTGGTTTATGAGGAAGGAGGGCGAGGAGAAAACAGCAGAGAGCCCTGGACTCTTTTCTGCTCTGAATAACCCGTGTCAAGTTAGACAGCTCATATAAGCATAGGAATATTGATGTTACTGGCCCCACATTTTGTATAAAAAGAAACAGATAAATCTCTGTAACATGAAATACAGTGCTCTCATCTTGAACAACTAGGCTTAAGTGTGCTTAAATATGAGAAACAGGGCCTGGTTTACCCAGTGATCAGTCGTAGACACCTCCATCAGGAATATAATGTGGAAACGAAAATAATCAAGTTGTTTTCTATATTATTAGTTGTAAGATAGGGGCTTTTGATATGTAAGTACAGGAAAGGATATGAATAGGAAAACCAAACAAGTGGGTCGGATGCCTATTCCAAGCAAATTTCCAAGTTACTCCTTGATGTTAATGCATTATGTGCAGGCCAGATCTTACTCAGTCTGTTTTCTCTTCCAGAATTCCAAATATTAGGGGTAAATAATGTCCTTGCTCCTTGGCGTTGGAATTCAAAGATGAACTGCTTATGGGGATTTATTGATTTTAAAATCACACATTTGAGAAAGGTTGTCATTCTGGTCTGTCAATCTATTTTCAATGGAAATTCGAAAAGCTGAAAAAAATATATGTCTTGCTATACTGTTGCTTTTGCTGTTTAGTAAGAATGTGTGTGAATGCTCTTGTTAGATAGTCTTAGAAGCAAAACAGAAGAAAGATTGGTCAGAATACAGTTGATGAGTTTGAACAGTGAACCAACGAGAAGAAACATGCTCCTCATTTATAAGGGAGCATTGAGCTCCTTACTCAAGGAAATTTATCCTCTTCCTGCTATAGATCAGGAGAGTATAAAAAAGAAATCAGGATGAGGAATAAAAAAATAATAAAAAATGTTGTTTTAAAATTGTGTGGCATTGTGTTGTTCAATTAGACAGTGTTATTGCCCAAGGGACCATTTGTTCTTTTCCAAAAGAGACAAGAAATGAGATATTAATCTTAATAAATCTTTTCCCCCTTTGTTTCTTTCAGGGATCACAGTATACTGAAAGGACCTTGATCAAGAGAAATTTGGGGGAAGCTGGGAACCATCGAGTTATTAAGGCCACACAGGGTGCAGAAAAACAGAGGTAGGTGTGCTTTTGATCCATTGATCCTGGTATTGAGGTTGTCCCCAAGAATACCTTCGTTACTATAAAGCCAGAGGACAGCAAAGAAAAGGTAAAGTGGTAGGTCTTTATTTTAGAAAACAAATCAATACAGCTTAATCCAAGCTTAATAGAATCTATTGTTATTGTCAAATTAATAGCAAATAATGCATGCTGAGAATCTGAGATAGACATTTTCATCCTGTGTTTGCCAGAGACCAGTGATTAGTACAGAGACTGAGCCTGGTTTGATATTTACATTCTTAGCTGTGTTTATTTTAAGTTGTTCTTAACAGAGGAAGTCAGCTTACCAAAATAATGTTTTAAATTTATAGCCCGAAGACAGAAGAGAAAGTCGTTATATTACCTGTTGGGTCAATTTTAATCTCCTCGGAGACCATACAAGCAAATATTTCTTGATGATACTCATTGGTAGACATAAATCTGAAATACTCTTTGGGAAACAGATTTCTTTGTGCTGGTGGTATGTGTCTATATATCCATATATATCACATATTTCATATTTATAAACATATGTGACAATGATGTGTATATATATAAATGACACCCATTCATACAGGTGACTATGAATATATAAAGAGATCTTTGTATATGCTCATATGTATATATAGTATATATATTGTATGTATCTATATTTATATCTGTATATGCTTATTGTCGCCTATCACGGGTCCTTTAAAAATGAGGCTACATTCATATTGCAATCTTAACATTTCATGAAAACTCTGTTATTTCGGTAGGACTTATATTTGAGGCCACTTTAATCTCTTAGTGATGCGTTCTCCCAGAAAGAGAGAGACTGACCCTCCTGTTGCTGTTCAGAGGACTGATCAGAAAACATGGAGTAAGCCTCAGCCTGTGTGAAGGTTCTAACATTCTCCTCCCACTCTCAGATTCCCATGAGAACAAAAAGCTCCAAGGGAAAGGGAAGAGTGGAAGACATTAAATGTGGTTTAGGCTCATTCCCTGTTTTGCTCAGAACCAGTACAACTTTTTTTTTTAAGCACCCACCAGTAGTTTCATGTACACAGTGGCAATGTGTTCATTTTCCTGTGTTATCAGAGCATTTTTACTTTCATGGACAGCTTTAAATTTATTACTGCAGAGAGTAACATGTCTTAACTAAATTATACCTTTTATTATGAAGCAATTTATACCAATAATTGTATCAAAAGTATTTCTCTTTCTCTCTCTATATATAAATAACTAAAATCTCCATAATAAGAAAAAATAGCAAGTAAAATTGTAAAACGTAATTTTGTGTTTCAGGAAAATTGAGATTAACATAAAATAATTTATTGAGTCTTTATTGTGGATGGAGTGTATAGTGGTTTATAAACATAATCTGTGATCCTCACAAAAACTCCATGTGACGAAAGTAATGAAAGTATGGTTTTTCCCTGTGATAAAAATGCACCTTGCCAAGTGCACACATTTAGCCAGTGGGTGGTGAAGTTAGGATTTGAGCCTAATTTTATCTGATGCTTAAGCCTATATTCTTGACCAGCTTGGGTAGGAAGATTTGGCAGGAGCTAAAATATTTTGTTTAGATGAGCAGAGTATCTTGTTTTCTTAGGTATTTATAATCAGTGGTTGAAAATACTCATTTTGTTTTTTCAGGAACACATTGTCCCATACTCTATGAACTCTACAAAAAAGATGAACATATTTCAGATTCATTTAATAAAAAGTATAACCTCCCCCCACACATGCACACCTCTCCAAAACACTGATAAAAGTAGGACAAAAAGGAGAATCACAGAAATTTATTGAATCAACTGGATATAGGACTGTAGAAATCAACAAAATAGAATAATACAACAAATGCTGTTTATTCTAGGAATGTAGAAGTGGTTCAATATTGAGACATTTATTAAAATAATTTCATAGTCAGAGGCTAAAGAATAGAACCCCCCTTTTTTTCTTAATAGAATTCCAGAGAACTTTGATAAACTACAAGTATATTTCTTTTAAGAAAACACACATACATACAACATAGTAATTTAGAAATAGTGAGATATTATTAAATTGTGAAAAAGCAATTTCAAGAAAAACAGAAAAATGGGAGAGGCTTACTGGGTGCCCAGTTTCATCATTTACAGCTAATATCATTCTATAAATTCTATCCAATACAACAAATTTTAAAAATGACTAATATTTTTAAAGTTCTTATTATATATGCTGGAAACTATTCTGAATACTTTATAAACATTAATTCATTTAACCTCCACAATCCTAGGATATGAACTATTATCATCTTCATTTTATAAATTGAGAAGCTGAGGCCCAGAGAAACTAGGTAACTTGGCCAAGGTCACAGAGCTATTAAGTGATAGAGCTGATTAGAACTAAAGTGATTTAACTCATGTGTCTCTCAAAGGTTAAATTATTAGAAAAGAGGAAACATCTTTTTCACTTAAAAATGCTTACTTTTTTTTTTTACTAAAAAATCCAAGAAAATTAAATGAAGAACTATTAGAATAAGAAACTTTGTTAAGTGGTCATACAAATGATAAGTGTGAATAAATCCATTGACTTTTTTATAATAGCTAAAACATAAAGAAGAAATCTCATTTAAAATAACAATGAACTATTACAATCAGTAAACCGTATGAGAAATGTGTAAGACTTAGGGCGCCTGAGTGGCTCAGTCGTTAAGCATCTGCTTTGGGCTCAGGTCATGATCCTGGGGTCCTGAGATCAAGCTCCACATCAGGCTCCCTACTGGGCAGGAGTCTGTTTCTCCCTCTCACTCCGCCTGCTTGTATTCCCTCTCTCACTGTCTCTCTCTCAAAAAAAAATAAAAAATAGGGCGCCTGGGTGGCTCAGCTGGTTAAGCGACTGCCTTTGGCTCAGGTCATGATCCCGGAGACCCAGGATCGAGTCCCACATCGGGCTCCCTGCTTGGCGGGAAGCCTGCTTCTCCCTCTCTCACTCCCCCTGCTTGTGTTCCCTCTCTGGCTGTGTTTCTCTCTGTCAAATAAAAATAAATGAATAAATGAATAAATAAATAAATAAATAAGTAAATAAAAATCTTAAGAAAAAAAGAAACGTGTAAGACTTAAATGAAGACAATAATAGCATTTTATTGAGAAACACAAAATAAGATTAGCAGTAATGGAGATTTACATTATATTCCTTGATGAGAATAACAAATATTGCAATTGTGTTGGATTCCCTAAGTTAACTTACAAAGTTAGTGCAATACCATTTAAAAACAAAGAGATTTTTAGCAAGATGTTGGCAAAATGATTATTAAAATTCAGGTAGAAGAAAGGGAATAGATTTTTGGGAAAGAATAATGAAGAAGGAATTTCATTTCCAAATATTAAAAAAGATTATAAAGTTAACAGATACTAAGATAGAATAGTAAAGTATTTTATTAAAGACTTTATTTTACTAAAATAGACACTTAGAGGAACTAAGCTTGAACATTTCCCACATTTAAGCATTTAAAGGTGATGTTTAATGAAGATAGCATTTCGTGTTGGTCGAGGAAAATATTACTACCTGAACACAGTTACAGGAGTTGATTAATGTTAGGGAAAACTCTTAAGTTGGATCTTTTATTCATAAAATATACAATTGTCAGATTAAAGAAGAAAAAACAGTGAGACATAACTGGAAGTACATAGACTGGTAAATACTTTTATCATCTTGTCTAATATGACATCAAAGGTAGAAACCATAATTGAAGCTTGATAGACTTGAATATGAATATATCAAAACTTCTGTACATGTAAGGAGAAAAAAGACTCAAGCAGCATGCTTAACAATGTGAAATTTGAAAATTATTTTTTTGATTTTTTTGAAATTAATAGATCTGTAATTTCTGACTAATATTCCAAGTACACTAGTGTCTGAAGGCTTAATACAGCAGAGCCCATCCTGGAATAGTAGTCATTTGATATTGCTCCTGCTGTAGGTGCAGAGCATTACCAACATTTTTGTAGAGTGAATATATTGTATGTCTTAGCTAAAAATTCTGGAAATGATTCTAGACTCTAGGTTCTAGAGATGACCAAATAGTGACATAGAAATCAGAATTTTTCCACCTAAAAAAAATATTCCACCTAAATTTCAGTTATATAAAGGATTTCAGCTAAACAGTTTTATAATTCTTAACATCTGCCAAGGCATTTCATTTCAATAGAAGTTATTTACAATGTTTGAATTTATGTAATGTGTTAAAATATGTTATATCTAATAAAAATGAAATCATTTTAGTTTCCTGTCTTGGATTGTGATGTAATTGATAATTGCAGAAGAGTGTCACAATGATCAAATTTGGAGAGAAGTATTTCCTGTTTTATTATAGATTATGGTACAAGAAAGATGGTTTTCTTCCTCTCCCTCCAGATGAAATTTGCTCCTTCAATGTTACGGCTCTACGGCAAGTGGGAAAGTAAAATTCATTGTCATTAATGGACAATGAAATAAAAAGATTTTTACTTTAAAATTTTAAATATCCAGGTGATAACATCTTAGACTATGGCAATTCACATTAATCCTAATAAAACAGTAATTTTCTATCTTGGAACCTAATAGAAAAAAATGGTAAACTCCAAGCCCCAAATTCCTCAAGAAAGAGGAGCCAGCAGGCCCATGAACTTCCTAGTCTTTTTTTCTGTTCATATCCAGTCCTTCTCAGTGTCTCTGGTCAATGTGTAGATACCTGGCCACTGCTGTTCTTCCAGAGGTCTCTCCCTCTACCCCAAGCCTTTCAGTACTGGTTCCTCAGCTGACGTGGACACTCTCCCCTCCTGCCGCCTCTTCCCCATCTGTGATGGTTTTTTGACTTCAGGGTCAAATTGTCCAATGTTCTACACTCAACCACCATTCCCTTCCTTTGTAACCTGATCATTGCCTTTGGATCATGTTTGTTCAGCTACCAACTCTAAAGAGGTTTCTCTTTTTCCGGCGTAAGGGTGAGGGCTGTTGATGGGTGGCTTTTTCTCTTAGAAGTCTTGGTCTTGGGGATTGGCTAACAGCCATTATCAGTGTCCTTGCTATAAAAACTTTTAAACTCTTGGCAGATTCATCATTCATCCTGCTGGCTCATGAAACATGCCTGGAAATGTCTGAATCTTAAAAAAAAGAAAAACTTAATCTTGCTTAGACCCTAGCTCTAATACCCGTGTTAAACAAGTATTTGTTTAAGAATATATTTTATTTGTTCATAGATACACACTTAGTATGTATATATTATTGACCATACTCAGAAAAAGGCCTGGAAGTAGCCGAAAGAAATGTATAGAATGTTTTCTTCCCATAATAAATGCAAAAGAGAAGCTTAGTCATTTTGTGTTAAGTAAGAGTAAAAAAAACGAACAAACACAACCCTAAAGAAATAAATCTAATTGATTTTCATGCTATCTGGACTGTCTTCTTTGGAGGTTGTTAGAAAACTATTTGCAAGCGGTTAGTTCTGGAGGGGAAAGTGCGCAACCAAACAAGTAACAACCAACAAACAAAAGAGCAGAACACACAGATGCCCCTGTAAAGGGGAGGAAAGGAAGCTTATACATAGAATGGAGGTGGTCATTACAGTTTAGCACTAATTGTTAGTAATCAAAATAATGGTCGTTTAATGTTTGTGGTGTTTGCAAAACTCATTTTCTCATTCCTTGGTTCAGTGAGTATTTACTGAGCACTTACCCCATTTACCCTGTGCCAGGCTCTGTCGTGAGCACTGAGGATACACAACGGAGGACACTTTGCAATCCCCCAGAGTCTGCAAACTGCCAGGACTGTGAGGAGATTCAAAAGAGAAGCTGACATTTATTTAGTAGTTTGGGGAGGTCCTGCAGATGACATGCTTCACTTATGTGAGGACTATCATCTGTTCTGTATGATTGAGAAGGAAAACTAGGTTGAGTTGATGGAACTCAAAGAAGACCTATTTTTATTTAATCAAAGAAAAAGCTACCTGAAGTTAATGATAAGCTATCTCTGGTCATCGAGATGGTTCCAGAAGTTAGGTACCACTAGGAAAGGATGTGGCACAGGGAATTAATATATGGGATGGTAAGGGGCTGGGAATAGAGGGTTGTTAGTTAACTTATCTCTGAGGTCAAAAGTTCTAGGACCTATTATTATTGTTTATATAATAAGGGCTCTCCTGAAGACAATTCAGTGAGAGAATCTAAGGCTGCTTTGGAATCAGGCCCACCAGCTTTGTATTTAACTCCTAGACCTTGGCCAAATTTCCCATATCTCGGCCTTGATTCCTACATCAGACAGATGGGGATAGTATTAGTATTTGTCTCATGGGATGTGGTGAGAATTGAGTAAAATAAATGTAGATGAGCTAATTTAAAATGTTTAGCCTATAATAGACTCTTGATAAATGGTACTGTTATAATGGGAACGTCGAGCCTTATCTGGGGAAACACTTCTTCGGCTTAAACAACACAGAAAATAAAAAGGATATGCATTAATGTAGAAAGTCCCTCTTTCCCTACCCTGGGATTTATGAAAACAAAATTTTTCTAAATTGTGCCATGAGAAATAGTAAACACATAGAACATTACAAAACACATTGGGCCAGTTGTTGCATCTTGTTAGCATTTGCTTATTATTTATCTGTTCTTAAATGCTGGAAAAATTCTTTTTTTAGCTCGGTCTCTAGCTCTTTGATTTATGCTAAGGGACCTGTATTGTCAGCCTCTGTATGTTGTATCAAAAAGGCTCTTGGACAGTGTGTTATGACCTGTTCAAGGAGAGCCTGCTTGTGCACATGGGATGACTTTGAAAGTTGCAGGGGCTTTGGTTGTCATATCTGTATTGCAGTCAGTTCCTGTGCTACAGTTATGCACTTGGTATCAACCATTGAACAATTTGAATTACCCATTAAGAAGGCCAAAAGAGGGGTGCCCAGGTGGCTCAGTTGGTTGAGCAACTGCCTTTGGCTCAGGTCATGGAGCCCCGCATCAGGATCCCTGAGCCCCTGCTTGGTGGGAGGCCTGCTTCTCCCTCTCTCATTCCCCCTGCTTATGTTCCCTCTCTAGCTGTGCTTCTCTCTGCCAAATAAATAAATAAAATCTTAAAAAAAAAAAAAAAGAAGGCCAAAAAAAACCTTAGGTGGTTGTCCTATAGTCAGGTCATGCAACGTGAGCCAATAAAGCAATTAGTGATTGCCTGTAATACCAAGTCAGCAGACCGGCTGACTGCAAGTAATGTTTACCAGCTGCAATTAACAAACATTCTGTATGCTTCCTTTTCTAGGCCTGCCTTTGATCATCTCCACCTTCTTTTGTTTTGGTAGCCCATGTTTTGTAATATATATATTGAGACATTTAAGCAATGCAGAGAAGAAAATCAACAAAGAATAAAGTCCACTCTTTCTCAGAATTACCACATCTCATTTGATAATATTTACTTAATGTTTCTTTTTAACAAAATAAAAAAACCTACAATTAGTTAAAATCTCCTTTTGGAAGCATCTATGAATGTGTCTTGTTACAATCTACTTTATTATTTTACTCATGTATTTATGCAACCATTTCAATATTTAGTACTGGTTTGTGTTTCTACAATTCACAAAAATAGTATCACTGTGCTTTTCCCAACACTATGTTTTTGGGATCTGTGTAGTTATATATGGTTCTAGCTCTGTTCTCCCTGGTGAAATTTGTGTTTTCCTTGATAAGACATTTGCTATTCACATCTACTGGCTTCCCTTATTCTTAAATCGGGCTCATGGATGATAGGATGTTATTGCTGGATGAATTGAGAGAAAAAACTTTCTAACTTACGTCTTTATATGTTGTCAACACTGAGACCTTTTGAAAATGACAAATCCTAAGCCTGATGGGATGTCAGGAAAATGTAAATCAACTAAGACTTTCCCAGGCAAATCACAATGGAGGATTGGTCCACAAATGAAAAGCAAAACAAAACAAGACAACAACACCACAACAACACTAGGCGCTGGGAGGAGAACTGACTCTCTGGGTTACACAGATGGTTAATAGTCCTTGAAATACCCAGTCCAAATCTCAAATTCTAACAATTGCATGAGGCGAGATAGAGAAGGGTTTCTAGTCCATTGGTTTTTTTGGTCATGTTTTCTTATGTTTAAGATAGAGAGAAGATAATGGATTCTTAGGGCCACCTCACCTGGACAATGCCTGATATCCTGCTTTCAGAATAGCTGGTTATAATATGGCTTTAATCCATCATTTTTTCCCTATGATTGTTCTCTCAACTGCCCAGGTGAACCTAATTATTGCCTCTTTCCACTGAATTAGAACTCTGTCCCATTTGTCCCAATAGGTAGCAGAATATGGTCAGGTAAATCAGGTTTTACTGGTGATCAGAGATCACTTATTTTCCAGTTATTTGTCAGCTTTGCTTTACTCTATAGTTTCCTTGTTAACAGCTGACAAGTTAATGAACATGACATGTCTGTTTCTGCAAGGTCTGGGGGTCCAAGATTATATGGGAAACAGAGAACTCACTCCCCAATTAGCCAAGGGTTTTCAGTTCCAACTCAGGTCTTCAGTTCTCTTTGAACAAGTTCCCTCTCTGGCATTCTCCATAGTATGATGGTATTGAATTAGATCATTTACAGAACATGGAGTTAGGACAGAGACGCAATCATTTCACTTGTATTTTAAACTTCTAATACAACTCCTTGAATTAAAGGCTTGCAAATAGTTTTAAAATTTTACTTGTTTCAAATTTGTTTTTGTTTTTCCAACTGTTTTATACAAGTGTAAGATAAATAAAACCAGGATTCTTGACTAACTGCTGGAAATAAAATTTAATTGCTAAGGTCCTGTACCGAAATTATATGGTATTCTGAAAAAAAGATCTATCATGTGTTAAGTATCAAGCTTCACCTAAGTAGGTTCTTAATAAAATTATGGTAATTTGATTATTTTACAAATAAGTTCAGCCTGTAAAATTCTAATTTACTGATGCTTGAGAACACATAATTTTTTAATTTAACAGCAGTCTATTCTACTTTGTGAATAGCATAGAAATTGTAACTATAGCCATAAAAAATAAAAGTCCATTGATAAGAAAGTGTGCTTGTTTTATAACACATATCTAAAAGGTCAGAGATACAGCTTTTGTTGTGTTTTGTTTTGTTTTTAAAGATTTTATGTATTTAACAGAGAGAAACACAGCTAGAGAGGGAACACAAGTAGGGGGGAATGAGAAAGGGAGAGGTTGGCTTCCCGCTGAGCCGGAAGCCAGATGTGGGGCTGGATCCAGGACTCCGGGATCATGACTTGAGCTGAAGGCAGACACTTAAGGACTGAGCCACCCAGGTGCCCGGAGATACAGCTTTTGAAAAGATGAAATCATCATCCAGGAGCTGCACATGAGCTGATTATTGTCAGTCGACGTATCTTCACATTGCTGGAAGACGTCATGAATATTTTAGCTGCTGACTATTATTCAAATCTTCAGTGTATAACAGTTCAGTATGTGTGGGCGTGGTAGCTGCAGAATGGACCGAAGGACACTGTCCCTCAGTCATACCCACACTGTCCCTCAGTCATACCCACACCTAGGAAGGCTCCTCTTTGGTTTAATCTTGTCGGTGGTTATATGTTATTTGACTATTATGTGGAACATGGCTCAACTTTGTGAGCCGACTGCCAGCTCCCCCCCCCAAAATGAGCCATTTCACTTAACATTACTATATGTTAGTTTCAAGCTTCTGTTGTTAGTATTTAAATGCATATCATAATGTAATCCCGTCACATCAATTGTACCTTCCAGGGTACTTTATAATATTCTTTGGCTGATCTGCTTGTGGCAATTTACTAGCTCACAGTATGTCATTTCAGGTCTCTCTGACACTAGGCGAACATTTGTGCACCGCAAAAGATTTGGTGGAAAGAGCATTGAACATTGAAAGTGAAAGCTCTATACCTTGCTTTGCCACCTTCTAGCTCATGAGTCTTAGTAAGTCACTCAAGGGATAGAGCACATGCAGTGGATCAAATCATTGACTGTCAAATTTCAATCCTGCCTGTGCCGCTTATTAGTTGTTTGTTCTGGGGCAAGTTCCTTAACCTTTCTGTTTCAGTGTTTTCATCTATAACAATAGTACCTATCCTATAGAGTTATTAAGAAGATTAAGTTAAGTGGTATTTATAGAGTCTTAGTGCCTATATGACTATTTAATAAAATTTTGTGATTGGGCTTGATTTCTATGAAATCAACTTATTAAATTTATGCTGTTGAAAACATTATTTCCGTACAGAGTATTAGTGGCTATGTGATTGAACATTGATTTTTTTTGTTGTTGTTGTTTTTTGATCATTTAAAAAAGTTTTTTTAGGGGCACCTGGTTGGCTCAATTGGTTGAGTTGTCTGACTATTGATTTTGGCTCAGGTCATGATCTCAAGGTCATGAGATTGAGCCTCACATCAGGCTCTATGCTCATCAAGGAGTCTGCTTTAAGTTTTTCTCTCTCCCTTGCCCTCTGCCCCTCCACTTGCAAGCACTCTCCCTCTCTCTCAAAAAAAGATTAAATATAAATAAATAAAATCATTTTAAAAAGTAAATTTAAAAAAAATTAGAGTTTATTTTTAAGTAATTGCTGTACCTAGTGTGAGGCTCAAACCCACAACCCTGAGATCAAGAGTCATATACTCCACCAACTGAGCCAGCCAAGTGCCTCTGTCATTGTTTTAAATTAAAGCACATATATATCACTAAAGTTGTTTTAAAATCTAAGCAAAGTATCTATCCATCTCACAGTGGTATACACTGGGATATCTCTATAACTGGGTTTGGAATTTGCTTTTTGCATTGTGTAGACATTTTGTTTACCTTCTAAAGGGTTAATGTTATTTATTTCATTTTTCAAGTTCTGTCTTTACAAATGTTCTATTAGATAGCAAGCTGTTTGGAAAACTGAATTTGATTATTGCCTTTCACCTCTGTAGTATCAGTGAAAGTATTCCACTGTCTCTCAGGTTTCTTTAGTACAGGTTGGTACATGGCTTCTCCCTTTTTAAGCTTCTCACATATACATAACTCTTTGTTAAAGAGCTTGCAATATTTTTTAGTTAAGCTTGAAGCCTATTAAATTGAAATAGTTTGTAGGGCATAGAGCAGTCTAATAATAGAATAAGAGCTTGTTGGTAGAGGGATGGGTTAGTTTGTTTTTTAAAGACAGGACTTCAGTGCCTACCAGAGTAAAAGAGGTTATTGAAATTGGAATTTGTTTCAGTTGATGGGAGAAAATCCAGTCAAGCTAGTGGGCTTATTATCTAGGGAGCATGATGACAGTTACAGAAGGCTGTCCTGACAGGCAGAGGGTCAGAGTCCGGGAAGACTAGCCAGGTGCAGCAGATGGTGTCCCAGCAGGTGGGCGTGCCATGGTGACACAGAGTCTGGAGGCAGGTGATACCCAGGCAGATAAACAGAGAGGTCTGATCACAAGCCAGTAAGGCCCCAGGATTAGGGCTGGGGCTGGGGCCTGAAATTCAGGCCCTGGGAAAACTGGGTAGGCTAGTGTAGAGGCCCACTTTGGAGGGAATAGAATACTGTGCAGGACGTTAAAGCAGAGACTCCGTTATGGGGGGATGGAGTAGAGGCCTCAGAGTAAAGAGGACTTGGGACATCTTGCATCTGGGAGTTGTGTGGCTTGGAGGGAAGCTGGAGCAGGAAGCCAGGCTGGTCTTTACAGATACTTGCTTTGATAGTCCTTAGTATAGACTCAAGTGACTGTCTTTTGAAAATGAAAAACTCAAACAGGTTAATTATTAAACTGTGCTTTATTTCTGAAGAGTTAGATTAGAAGGCAACTTTGATGTAATGAACCTTGCCATTGTTGTTTTTTGTTTTTGTTTTTGTTTTAAGGCTTCCAGAAAGCTTCAGGTAAGATTGAATTCCATGCAGTTGAAACTGCTTACATGGGACCTAGGTTAAGTGAAACATACCATATAGAGGTGTTATTCCTTCCTCTCCGTGGATTTATTCTAAGAGGTCATATATCCAAGAAGAGAGTATAAAAATGACAGGATTAGCAAGTAGGTGGGTGTTTTTCACTAAGTTTACTTGAAATGGTAGAGAAAATGGTGTAGGAGTTGTTGAAATTAATTTCCTTACAACGACATGGAGGGTTCACTGGCCTTTCCCTGGCAATCATCATTTAGGGCAATTCAGGCCAACTTATGTTACTTGGAAATGCTCTACCTCCAAGGACTAGAAGAGAAAATTGGAAATGGAGTCTTTTGTCTGTGTCTTAGCTTTTAACAGCTTTCTGTTAAAGTTTCTTGTTCCTTAGATTTTGAATTAAACCTTATACTGATGTTCACTTTTTTTTTTTTTGTTAACTTGGCTATTATGAAATTCCAAAGCCTCAGTCATTATTTCTCTAAGTACTATTTTCAATAGAAGAAAATCCATGGTTCTTTCTAATAGATTTTCTTTATAATGGCGAGCATTGTCTAGAGAAACCTTGCATTTATTTATCAAACGAGATTGCTAATTGATTGCCATTAGTGAGTGAGTGGTAACAGTGAGTGGTGCCACTCCCATTTCCACCCCTTGATTCCTGCTCAGGAATCCTAGCTTGTGGGGACAGAGTATTATAAATTAAATGTTGATTTAGAGGATATGTAGCCTCTTGGAGGATATTGTCAGAGCCCAGCCAGGCACTGCCACTCACTAGCATGGTGACTGAGCCTTCAAAGGCCATTCCACTGTTGCTTCAGAGTGATGGAGAACATGGTATTAACAGTGAGTGAGTATTGCCGGTCTTCATTTGCTGTCAACTCCTTGATCAGCAGTAATGTTGTGTGGAATATCATGACAGTAGAGAAAACATTCTATAAATCCATGGATGATAATTCTGGGAGAAATGTGGCCCTTAGGGAAAGAAGCTCTATATCTAGAATATCTATTATGGTAAGAAGAAAACACAGCCCCTTCCACAGTGAAAGCAGATAGCTGGCTGAGCATCTTGGGGAATGATGCCATATTGGGAACTCAGTGTGCATCTGCTGCTGGCCGACTGGGCACTCAGCGGTGGCTGTAGCCAAGTTGGCCTAGTGAGTGCAGTCTCATGTGTCTTGCCCCTGCATCATCATCAGCACTGTTACCATGGCCACTGTTCATGAGTCCATTGGGCAATGACGCTGGGGCTGGGGAAAAAGGCCCACTATCCACACAAAGGGTCATTCTATCCATTTGATTATTAAAATCTTCCTCTGCTGAGGGCAGCCTTTGGTAAACATTCACATGGGACACAAACATCTTCATGTTTGCTGCCCATTCAGAGGGGTCTGATTACCAATATATCTCTTGCCCTAATTTCCTTGTCACCTATAATCTGAACATTTTCTTTCCAAATTACTGACCATTCAGTCAAAGCATTTGCTGCAGCCTAGGAGTCAGGACAGTCTAACACTTTTAGCTTTTTCTCCTTCCAAGCAATGTGGGCACCTGGCAGCACTGTTTGAAGTTCTGCCCCACTGGGACGGTTTCCCTTCACCATTGTGCCTCCAGGATATCTGCGAAAGGGGCTGCAGTGCAACAGCAGTCCACTTTCAGTTGGGACCTGCCTACTGCCTGAAATCGCCTGGAAACCAGGCCCAAGTTTTCTCTTCCACAATCAACTAGCTTTAGGGAAGTCCTTATGAGACAATAGGTATCAATGGGTAGAGATTAGGTAATGTATTACCCAATTGGCCATGGGCATTTGTGTCACTTCATCCCTTTATTTATTTATGCCTTCAGGGTCTGCTTGAACCTATTCTCATGCAAACCTCTTCCAGTTGATACGGAGTGCCAACGCACCAGCCCAGCTTTATGGCTTGCTGAGTAAGCAACTGTGTGATAAGCAGCTCAGTTCTCTTGGCAATTTGGTAGCCCAGGATTAGGTGTTCATTTTCTTCTAAGGCCCCATCGTAAGCCAAAAGCTGTTCCTTCGAAGGAGAGTGGGTATCCACAGAGAAAGGGAGGGCTTTATTCCAAAAGCCCCGGGGTCTGCATTGTAATTCACTGACAGGGCTTGCCGCATCTCCAGACAGTGTCCCTGCCTGCCGCAGGCACTCGTAGGCTGGGAGATAGATCAACCATATAATTTTTGTCAGTACAATACATTCTCAAGGGGAGTTGGCCTCCCCTTAATTCAAAGGGTTCTGGGTCTGTAAAGTAGGTCAAGGCTAGGGATTGATTGAGAGGATGTGACTCCATTTTGAAGATTCAAGAGAGATGTCTGTTCATTAGTCCTAGAACGTTTGGGCTTATATAGATCAAGTATTAGATATACCCTCATTGTCTAGGGACACCATAATCACATACTCAATGCCATCAGTTTCTCTCTGCAAGTCAGACTATTCTAAGTATTATTTTGGCTCTGCTGTCCATAATGGTAACCACATCTACTTTGTCTTTTATGATTAAGTGCTGCCACTTGCCCCGGCATCCAATTTTCCTCATTGTATTTAGGGAATCCAGTTCAGTGGCAGCAATTCTCACTGTAATTTGTGACCCGTAAGAGTGACTCCAGATTTCTCCAAGGATACTGAGGCTCCCCTCACAAATATATTTCTCACATCATAGCAAAAGTTGTGTCCTTTGGGTCCTCCTGGGGGATCTAAGCAGGTATTACAGAATGTGACACTTAAACAATTATTCTGTACTATACCAAGGCGCAGTCAGTTCTGGCCTTTTGATTTCATTTAATGTTGGTCCATTTTTCAACCAACCAACCAAAATGTTAGACCTTTTTTTAACCCTTGCACTAAAACACTGATTCCAGAATCTCTGCTTAGTGAGCCCATATCAATAAACTCATTCTGATCCAACTTTAGGTTTCTGCCACAATTATCCAACAAGTTAGAAAAATAGTGCTTCTTATTTGGTATGTAGCATGTTTTCTCATGGGCCACACTTTGCACCTTACCCTTTGGCTTCTGTTGGAACAAGAATCTAGTTATTGGTTGGTCTAGAAACAAAGAGGGGTGGCGGGGGTCAGTATTGAGGAGAATCAGCAGTGTCTTACAAAGCATCTACTTCAAGACTATTACAAGTTTTTCAAGCAAAGCAGGGATGGACATCTTCAGACAGAAGTGGAAGAATGGCAAAGATGACTCAGCACAATTTAGGGGTTTGACATCCTTAGCTTCATGAGAATTTCTGTTTGTCTGTATTGCAGTTTTTAGAATCCCATTCTTTCCCAATCAATACCCTCATTTTAACAGATGCTCTGCAAGGTTCGGATTTCTATTGTGATTTAGCAGTTTACAGGATGAGATCTGGGTTTGAAATCTCAACCCTACAGTTACAGAGGACAAGAGTTTCCCCCTGGGAAGACATAGACACTTTCAGGTAATTTATGCAGCGCTTGAATTGGGACTTTCAAGTGCTGAGCTCATCCCTATCTTTCCCTGCTAGTTCCTCCCAAAAGAAAGATTATATGATTATAGTTTATGAGATTATGGAGGCTGGCTAGACAAGTCCAAAATCCATAGATCAGGTTGGCAGACTAGAAACTCTGATAGGACCCGAAATTTCAATCTACAAGTGGAATTTCTTCTTCCTCAGGGAAACCGCTGTTCTGTTGAACTGATTAGGTCAGGCCCACCCAGATTAATGAGGATAATTTCCTTTACTTAAATCAGTTGATTATGGATACTAATTACATCTGCAGAATTCCTTTACAACAGCACCTAGATTAGTGTGTGACTGAATAACTGGGGGACTATAGCCTAGAGGAGTTTAACACATACGACTGATAGTTCTAACAGTTCAATTTTGTTCTTGATGCCTCATAGTCATCACACATACAAGTAGATATAAATGATGTGTCCATAAAGATTATGGCTAATTACCCAAGCACAGTCTCTAGGACTTGGCTTCTTGAAAAACTTCTAAACAATAGGTTGCTTTTTAGTCATTTATTTTTCCTTAAAAATAGAATGAAGTATTGTACCTATAATATGCTCTTTTGTAGTATGATGTGGTCCTTTCTTTTTCTTTCAAAAAGAGGTAGCTGTAGTGACTTTTTCTCAACAGATTTTCTCACCATCCAGAAAATCATCTTATTTGAATTCTGTGTCTATTAGTGTCTTTAAATTGTAGACACTTTAAATAGTGTCTGCACTGTTAAAAACATCCATAACAAAGTGGGTCAGCCTTGATCTTTTGGGTCCAGGAGTCTTTTGCATTGTGTTCATTTATTACTGCCTCATGAGGGCCCCTTCTTTTAAGAGGCTTGGGATTTAGCATTGTTTATCCAAGAATTTTAGAATTTGAAAATTCCAGAAAGCTGGCCCCTGAATAGTTGAGTGTTTAAAATGTTTAAAATGTACTTCAGAAAAAGAAGATTGGCATGTGACTAAAATTATATCTCTTCTGAGGGAACCCTTTCCCTCCTGCATATTCCTGAGAAAATGTTTGGTTATCAGTCACAGAACAAAGTGATAATTCCTCCTGGATTATTTTTTCCAGATGGCTACCACCTTTTACCAAGCTCATGTGACTTGTTTATTGGAATAATGATATGTGTTAGGTCATTCTGACTCTTGCATATGCTGATGGCGAAAAGGTAGGACATAAATTGCTCTGACAGGATTTCAGGTGTAATCTATCATTGTGAGATTTTTGTAGGAAACCTTTAAGGCAGCTTTTCT
>PITA01027097.1:0-21533 GCA_004023965.1 Spilogale gracilis | reverse complement strand
GAGGGAAACGAAACAACAGAGACTTTGAACACAGAAACAAACTGAGGGACTTGGAGGGAGGGGGGTGGAGGGATGGGAGAGCCTGGTGGTGGGTACTGGGGACACCTAAAGCGGGGAGCACTGGGTGTGGGGAATGGGGAATGAATCTTGAAACACTGGAAAAAAAAATTTAGTAACAATAAAAAAAAAATAATAATAATTATAAAAAAGCCTGCTCGGATCTGTATGAAAGACCTGAAAAATTTTATGGGTCATTTTTTGACTTAGTAGTTGCATTTTTGTATATATTTTTTGTTAGCATTTTATAGCAAAGGAAATGTATGGTTCCCCAAATTGCAACATAATGAGATTCTCATTGCTTTTAATTAACCTGCCTTTTTCTTTCTAAACTCCACTATTAATTTGGCTTAAATTGGTTAACAAATGAAAAACTGTAACTACAGTAGTTGTGTATTGCTTTTGGTATGTACTGTTTGATGCTTCCATCATTATGTTTCACATTAGAAAAATCTTAAAATCTGAATTTTATATTCTGTGATAAAAATCACCATTTTGTCCTTGAAGGCATTTTCCCAGAAACAATTTTTTAAAGGTAGCACTATTTGTTTCATTTCTTGGAAGAGAAAAACAGAGTAGTAGTAAGATAGTAATCTAGTATATTTGGTATTATGAGAGTCAAGGATTTAGCAGTTAAAAGAAATCTTTAATAAAAAAAATTGGCATATTTTGTTAAGAGGAAGAGAGTTGAATTGCTATATTTGACTACAAATCTGGCAATGCAAAACATGATTACTTAGAAATAAAAGTTTCCCGAAAGGTTTTTATTTGAATTAGTTATTGTAATTGCATCAATAACAGAATTCTTAATTTTTTTTAAGAGATTTTATTTATTTAACAGAGAGAAACACAGCCAGAGAGGGAACACAAGTAGGGGAATGAGAGAGGGAGAAGCAGGCTTCCTGCCGAGCAGGGAGCCTGATGTGGGGCTTGATCCCGGGTCTCCGATATCATGACCTGAGCCGAAGGCAGTCGCTTAACCAACTGAGCCACCTAGGCGCCCCCAGAATTCTTAATTTTTATAAGCACAGAAGTATACATAGTTTTTTTTTAACTCCTATAATATCCCCAAATACTTAAGGCATATGTTTTATAGAACAGAGTGTCAAGAGTTCAGAAATAACAGAAGTAAAACCAATGAATCACCAAAGTAGTAATTAGTACAAGTTTATTGTAACACACCAAAAAGACAGTCTGCAAACTGGGAGCCCTCAAACCAAAACATGGAATGAGGCTCAGGGGAATAGTGTTGTAAAGCAATTTATATAATGAGAAAACAGTGACTATTTATTCTTCACAGTGATTGGTTATATTAGAGTTTTCTTAAACAATAAGGAATTGGTCAGTGGTTACCTCATAACATCCTTGAGAAACAGTCTAAGTTTTGCTTGTGATTTCCCAAGATATAAGGAAGAAATGACCCAGGTCAGGTTAGTCTTGGGAAATAGCTAAATTAAACTTTGCTTCTATGACTCACTGGTTTTGTCTGTTCAGGAAATCTTCAAGATTAATCTCTATTTGCTTTTTTTATTTGACAGAGCAAGATCACAAGTAGGCAGAGAGGCAGGCAGAGAGAGAGGAGGAAGCAGGCTCCCCGCTGAGCAGAGAGTCCAATGAGGGCCTCAATCCCAGGACCCCAAGATGATGGCCTGAGCCAAAGGCAGAGGCTTTAACCCATTGAGCCTCCCAGGCACCCTCCATTTGCTTTTTTAAAATTTGAACCATTCCCACTTTTGGTTATTCTCTGAGCAGGCTGAGAGCATGACCAAGAAGTACAGCCTTGTTCTCCGTTACTATTTACCCTTGATGTAATCAGACCGAAGAATCACACATTTGGTGTTTGCATTCATCATGCCGGAAGGCCTTGTAGTCCCAGGCTTCATCACTTATATGGCTCTTGATTTGATTTATTTGTCTGATCCTGATGGCTACCATTTGGCAAGTGAGTGGCTGCCAACAAGCATTTAAAACCCTCAAGGTGATACAATGCACAAGAGAGGTCTCTATGGTGATTAAAAGGAGAAAAACAGCAAAGAATTGAAACATTCACCACAGGACAGCTTCTCATGAGATAATATTTAACCAATTAAATGTCTCAAATGGGTTATAATGTTTTAAAAGTGATTTGCATAGGCACAATGTGTTGTATTGACACGCATCCTCATGCTTACTTGGGATAAGATGAACACCAAGGTTGCTTAATTTTAGATGTTTTGCAGGTGAGCTTCCACCTAAATTATGCCTGCATATAATAGGAGCAATTAGATATTTTAATAAGAGGTTGTTTTTTATGGAAACAAAAGAAAAAGCTCGATAGTCTGAGTAATTTATAAATACTGTTTCTGAGTTTGGAGAACAGCCAGTTGAGATTTCTAGACGTAGGGTTCTAAAGCATCTTCAGATGAAGTGAGTGCAAGCAAGGATGATTGGACATATTTTCCTGGTTTGCGGTGTGAATGTCTCTGGTGATCTTTCTGAGTGTCTGCATAGCAACAGGCATGAAGTTTGTCCACACCTCAGCTGTGATGGCCATTTCTCAGAAGTTTATGTCAAGTTGTCCAGCTTTAGCTTATGTGGCTTCAAGAAAAAGACAGTTCCAGTTTTATAGGGATTCCAAGTTGAAAGACTGGGAGAAAACTGGAAATGTTAGTTTGAAGAATTCTAGCCAAATAGAGGAAACTGAAGTCAGGATCCAGCCCAGTGTATAGGCAGAAAACAAAACCTTAAGAAATATTAGCAGTAGTAGAATCTGATATCCATGAAAGTTTATTTCTGAAATGTAACTTTTCCCTTTATTATCTTCCCCATTTCTATCAAAGATAAACATAGTAAGACTAATTTTTTTTCAAAGATTTTATTTATTTATTTGAGAGAGAGGGAACAAGAGAAAGCGGGAGCGCAAACAGGGGGAATGGGAGAGGGAGAAGCAAGCTCCCATTTGCTTGCTGAAAATGGGGGCCTGACATGGGGCTCCATCCCAGGACCCTGGGATCATGACTTGAGCTGAAGGCAGATGCCTAAAGACTGAGCCACCCAGTCTCCCCAAGATTAATTTGCTTTCAAATTAAGTCTGATTTCAGTAAGCTTGCCGTGGCTATTTACATTAGAGTAGCAAGAAGAGCGATTGACCGTATAGTTCTTTAAAATGTACTTTCCTGGCACTTTTCATAGCCTATCTCAGATTGCAATCCAAAAGGTTAGGAAGCCACACCAAGGATTTGCCCAATTGTGTCTTATTATAAGGAGAACAGATTCATACTGAACTTATGCAAATATAACTACTGTTGTGAAAAATAAGAATATTTAATAAGAGTTTCTGGATTCTGGAGGGATCAGGTAGGAAGAAAAAGATGTGTTTCTTTTTTTTGTTTTGTTTTTTTGTTTTTGTTTTTGTTTAATAATTTATTTTATTTTTTCCATGTTCCAGGATTCATTGTTTATGCATCACACCCAGTGCTCCATGCAATACGTGCCCTCCTTAATACCCACCACCAGGCTCACCCATCCCACCTCCTCCCTCTCTTCTAAAACTCTCAGTTTGTTTCTCAGATTCCACAGTCTCTCATGCTTCATTTCCCTCCCTGATTTACCCCAGTTCACATTTCCTTTCCTTCTCTTAATGTCCTCCATGTTACTCCTTATGCTCCACAAGTAAGTGAAACCATATGATAATTGATTTTCTCTGCTTGGTTTATTTCACGCAGCATAATTTCCTCCAGTCCCACCCATGTTGATACAAAAGTTAGATATTCATCCTTTCTGATGTAGGTGTAATATTCTGTTTTATATATGGGCCATATCTTCCTTGTCCATTCATCTGTTGAAGGGCATATTAGCTCTTTGGCAATTGTGACCATTGCTGCTATGAACATTGGGGTACATATGGCTCTTCTTTTCACTACCTCTGTACTTTGGTATAAATAGCCAGTAGTGCAATTGCAGGGTCGTAGATAGCACTGTTTTTAATTTTTTAAGGAAACTCCACACTGTTTTCCAAAGTGGCTGCACCAACTTGCATTCCCACCAAGAGTGTAAGAGGGTTCCTCTCTATCCACATCCTCTCCAAAACTTGGTGTTTCCTGTCCTGTTAATTTTGGCCATTCTAACTGGTATAAGGTGGTATCTCAGTGTGGTTTTGATTTGACTTTCTCTGATGGATAATGATGACAAACATTTTTTCAAGGGTCTGTTGGCATTTGTGTGTCTTCTATGGAGAAGTGTCTGTTCATATCTTCTGCCCATTTTTTGATGTGGTCATCTTTTTTTTTGGGGGGGGGTGTTAGTTTGAGGAGTTCTTTATAGATCCTGGATATCAGCCCTTTGTCTGTAGTGTCATTTGTGAATGTTTTCTCCCATTCTGTGGGTTGCCTAAAAGATGTGTTTCAATCTTTGTGACAAAGATAAACTTAAATTGCTGTTAGTTATGGATAGATTAAGAGGGAGTATAAAAGGCAGACCTTTAAATCTGGAAACAAAGTATTAAATAACTAGTAATATTTTAAATGCAGTCAACAATTTACAGTCATTTTCATCAGTTTAGTCAATGTTGTATAATTCTTGTTTTGTTTCATCTTGGGCTAGCAGCTTTATGAGTCAATTAAATTTTCATTGGAATTTTAGAAATTCTTACCAGTTCAGTGTTATAACCATAAACTTATCATTAACCTGCAATTTAGAGTTCTTATTGGGGGTGTTTTCTAAGAATCTTCTTGAAGATGAAGCGCTTTTCTTTTCTATTTAAATTCAATTAGCCAACATATAGTACATCATTAGTTTCTGATGTACTGTTCAATAATTCATCAGTTGCATATAACACCCAGTGCTTTTGCCAAATAGTTGATTGTAAATGTATTCAGGGAAGTAAAACAGTAACTCATTGTGAGTGACAAAGGACTTTTAAAGAGCCATGGTTAAAGATTTAATAAGAGCTCTCTCTCTCTGTCACACACACACACATACAAATAATACAATTGACAGGTAAATTTGGTATTTTTGTGTGATATATAGTAGTTGAAAGTAATAACTGGAATTGTGACTAATAACATCAAATTTTTAAAGTATTCCATATAATTTTGAATTACTTATTTTAATGATATATATGTCCCATATAAATATGATCTAAGAAAGTTAAACATTACTTATTATTTAACAATGTTCCCTATGTAATTTAATATATCAAATAAGCTTAAATAAACTAATTTTTTAATTCATTCATGTTTGATTTGAGGAAGTTTATTTAAAATGTCAAATGATTTTTTTTTTTTTTTTACTGTCAAAAGGTGTAAAATACTTATCAAATAGGATCACAGGTCTTTGGGAGACAATACTTTGTTATCCATTCAACCAAAGTGAAATTTAAAAAATGTCAAAGGCAAATAAAGTTACACAGTTATACAACCAGTATGTACAACTGTAGAACTTAACTCTTGGAGAAGAGTCGATGTTTTTCTTTAAGGAACCCAAGAACTAATAAAGACAACATGAAGTACAGGAAATTATTTTCATAAGGCACAGCACCTTTGTTTCCTAGGCAGATTGCATTAGAGGTAAAGAAAAAGTTTTGTTACCAATTTCTTTTTAAGAGAAGACTGATGATCTAAAACATAGTTTGTCATCTTAACAGAGAGAAAAGCAAATTTTAATTTTGTACCAGTATACTTTTTTTTAATAAACTCCCCTCTTCCTTTTTACCTTTTTAACTTAAATCTATTCCCATCTTAGCTTGATTACATATAAATTCCTTTCTGTTTATTTCTTTTTCAGAAATCTGTAATTTTCTATACCTCTTCAGTTTTTGTCCTTTTTCCTTTCTTATTCTAGAACAACAATATCACAAAATTATTTTCTTTTTTCCTTTACAGGAAAACAAAAACAAAACCAAAAAAATTCCATGTCCTTCATATCTTTCCTTACCCCCCCAATTTGCCTTATCCACTTTTCACATACAGTTATTTTCTTTCACCCTTATTATTTTCAGTAGTTTTAATTACATATATTAATTAAAATTCTTTAATAAAAAGGTTTCTCTAACTTGGCCACTACAGTTTCAAAAGTTCGTTTTCCTAGTGAAAACTAAGAAGTAAACAATTGTGGATTTACAAATTTATAATTACATTCCATAATTTCTAAAAGTATATTCTACTGCCTAGTAAATTTTTCATTGTGGCATAAAATATGTTTATTAATTGACTCGACTGTCTTTTGTCTATCCAAAAAAATTAAAAAGCCAAAAGTAGATGAACTTACGTTTATCATTTAATGTTTATCTTACTTGGAAATTATTTAATAGTCAATGAATATTCATTATTTAGTTTAATTTAGTATAAGCGTTTATTTGTGTTTATTTAAATTCTTTACATTTAGCAGTTTTGTTTGGATTAGATATTAAACAGTTGTTATTTTTTTTTTTTAAGATTTTATTTATTTGACAGCAAGAAGCACAGTTACAGAGGGAACACAAGCAGGGGGAGTGAGAGAGGGAGAAGCAGGCTTTCCGCGGAGCAGGGAGCCCGATGCAGGGCTCAATCCCGGGTCTCCGGGATCATGACCTGAGCTGAAGGCAGTTGCTCAACCAATTGAGCCACCCAGGCGCCCCAACAGTTGTTATTTTCAGCAATTTTTCTTGTTGACCAATTTTGAAGACATAGGAATAGCCTGAGTTCATTTGATTAGTAAAGCTAGGTAGAAAAAGCTGTGTATTTGCATTGCATTTAATATTTACAACTCTAAAGATATGCCTGTTTTTATTTAACCCAGAAATTTAAACTAGCTTTTTTTATCAGAGATTACCATATATTATTTAAACTTGAAAAACAGTTGGGTTAATTTCTATATTTTTGAGAGTTTTGGGAATACTTAATTTATAACAGTGCTTTTTTTTTCTTTATGCCAATTAAATAGCTCTCTTTACAAATTAATTTTGGCAGTATCATCTTTGCAAATTAATTTTGGCAGTATCATCTGGAGGTAGGAAAATATCACATATTTACAACATATATCAAAAAATATCACATATTTACAACATACATCAGGTGGACTAAGTTACAGTTACCTGCTCAGATGGCCAAAGAATTTTTACTGAAGATTTTTATTTGCATGCTGCAAGGATCTTTTAAAAGCTATTTTCAAATTAATTGTTCCATTAGAAGCTTCCAAACACCAATAAAAAAATGCACTCTGTTATCTCTAAGAAGTTTAGAATCCTCTCGTTTGAGGCTGCCCCTTACGATGGACTTATCTAAGTTAAGGTTTCTCTAACTTGGCCACTATAGTTTCAAAAGTTCATACATTTTCCAAAAAGGCAGAAGATCCTGGTCCAAAGACCAGGTCAAATTCACTTTTGCCTTTAGATTCCCAAAGAAATCTTACCTATGAGAAGCCCTGTTTTCCAGCAATTGTCCTAAAACACAGGGAGTTACTTATTTTTCCCCCTTTTGAACAGAATAGGGCCAAGAATCTTCATTAAACAAAATATAGTTTTGCACAAGAAAGTCAGAGCCCAAAATGCAAAGAAAATAGAACTTAGATCTAAAAGAAACTTACTCTAAAATTCCAGAGTTGGCAAGAAAGCAGAGCTCAGGAAACTCTAGGTCCCAGCACCTGTTTGCTTACAGGCCTTGGAGTCTTTGGACATCTTCTCTGGATCCCACTTCTGATGCCACGAAATGTCAAAAGTTTAGAAATAACAGAAGAAAAACCAATGAACCACCAAAGTAGTAGTTAGTATAAGTTCATTGTATACGCACCAAAAAGACCATCTGGGTGCCCTCAAACCAAAAGATGGAATGAGACTCAGGGCACTATCGTTGTAAAGCAATTCATATAGTGAAAAATCAGTGATTGTTAATCCTTCATGGTAACTGGTTATATTAGAATTTTCTTAATAGAGAATTGGTCGTGGTAACCTCATACCAACTTTGAAAAATGGTTTAAATTTTGCTTATGATTTCCCGAGGTATTAGCAAGAAATTACCCAGGTCAGTGTAGTCTTGTGAAATAAGCTAAATTAAGCTTTGCTTACATGACTAGCTGGTTTGGTCTGATCAAGGAATTTTCAAGGTTGATCTACATTTGTTTTTTATTTTAACAGGAGTAAAAGAGAAAATAATATTTTATTAAAATATTCTAAAACTTGACATTAAAAGATGAAAAGAATTATGTTTTGCCTTCTCCAGCAAAGAGCAGTGAGGGAACATTTGGGTAGAAGTAAACCAAGTGAGAATGCATGACTGGGTTGGAACCTAGATATACCCTAATTAAATTCATTTATCTATCTTACTACTAGAGTAGTTTAAGTAAAATCTTGGGGCTGGTGGGGAAAGAGTAAGAGGAGAAGAAGGAGGAGGAGAGAGACAGAGACAGACAGAGGAAGACAGAAAACGTGTGTGTGTGTGTGTGTGTGTGTGTGTGTGTGTGTGTGTGTGTGTGTATATAAGAGAGACAGTCCAAAAGGCAGACACAGAAACAAGCTCAAGGGAAGAATTTGAGTTCCAAGCGGAAGAAGATATTTGATTATCTTTCAAGTTTATGGTTTGACCACTAGAAATGGCTTCTGTTGCTTTGGAAACACCATTTCACCTTCTTGCATCTGAATTTTTCTCAGAAAAACATCCACTTAATGTCACAGTAGCCTCACAGGAACAATTTAATAGTTCCAGCTAAAAGCCTGTAAGAACTCTCAATATAGAAGATACAGTTTTGCAAAGGCATTTGCAGCCTCTGTCAATCTTAATTTAATAGATTGAGAATTTGATGGGTTTATTACCAGCCATCAGTTGTACAGAATAGAAGGCAAGAGCAATTCTTTACAAATTGTTAAAATGCTAGTTAAATAATGACCAGAAAATTGCAAGTTGACCTTCTTCAGTGGCATTTCTAAAATACGACTTCAATGTGCCCAGTTTTATTTCCCCACTTTAAATGATAGCTAATCAGAAAAAATTCCCCCGGAGTGCCATTGATGGGGTCTTTGGAGAAAATTTCCTTCCTCTATATTTGTTTTATGAGCTGTAGAATCTTCTCTTGATTTTACCATAGCTGAAGGATTTGGCTGTATCCATCACTAAAGTAACTGCAAACATTTGAGAAATGTCACACTAGGAACCTGGACAGAACTTGATTTAAGAGGGAAAATATGCCCATATTGTGGTTGGTATAAAAGCGAAAGTGTCTGTCTACAGCTTCATTTTTGTGAGCATCAATAATTCTTCAATACGTTGCTAGTAGATGGATCTAAAGATGGATATGGCTGACAGTCCCTTGGATGATGTTATTGGAACTTGCAATTCACTTGTTGATTCTAACTTATTCCTGATGTAAGAGTAGAAATATCCTTTGACTAATGATTCAAAGGAAGGTATTAGTCCAAATGAGGTAATTATAGGATCTTTAATAATAGTTGATTATTTGAACCACAGTCCTTTACTGCTGATATATGTCTATTATACTATCTGGGGTAGTGAAACTATTTCATGAGTTTGCTGCTAAATTTCCAAAGTAGAATAATAGGACACTCTTTAAAAATTGAGACTTAAAGAGCCAATCAGGTAAATAACTTTATGATATATTTTAATAAAGTGCAGTGATTATAAAATGTCCTTTTAACTAACTTTATAAGATAATATGACATAGAAGTAAATGAAATGGACTTTGAATTTACAACACTGGAAAATATCTTAAAGTGGACGTTTTGCCCTACTTTTTTCTGATAATGTATCTTTTAAATAGTAAAGCAAATACAGTATTTATTAGCTCAAAATTCAAAAATGTTATGTTAATATTACTTTATAGCTATAATTAATATTATATTTTAGTAAAATTAATGCATAAAGGCCAATAACTGTTTCTAGTTTTCAAATCTCAAGTTTTCCATTTTTCCAATCAAGCTTTTAAATATGTTAAAATTTTTTTCTTAAAAAATGATTTTCCTGATTTTACTTTGAAGTTCATACTTTTAAAAAAATATTTTATTTATTTATTTGACAGAGAGAAACACAGCTGGAGAGGGAACACAAGCAGGGGGAGTAAGAGAGGGAGAAGCAGGCTTCCTGCTGAGCAGGGAGCCCGATGCGGGGCTTGATCCTAGGACTCCGGGATCATGACCTGAGCTGAAGGCAGTCGCTTAACCAACTGAGCCACACAGACACTCCTGAAGTTCATGCTTTAAAGCAATAAATGAAAATAAAAAACACCAATACCTTTTATTTATAAAACAAAACCAATGTTTTAAACATTTATGAAATAGATTATAGTTTCCTTAGTTGTAATGTAAATATAAAATTAATTAGATCTTTTCCAAATTTGGAAAACTTTTGCCCCTAAAGACAGCTCTCAGAAATATTAATTCATTCATCTGCAGCAGCAAAAATGTCAATGAGGTTGAGACACTAGTATACTACTCTTGTAGTAATTACATGCCTTGGACTTTACCTTGAAGTTCTTACTTATTTGTTAGCATTTAGTCTTCAAAGTAGTGTTGAGCTTGGGACAAGTACATGAATGAATTACATATGACATTTATGGCAAGACTGTAGAGTCTCATTTCTTCTCTAAACTCTTAAAGTGTTAAGTCTTTTGAAGTTTTAAGTGTCCTAATGAAATAAACCACAAACAGAAGAACAGGATAAGACAAATGCATATAACAGAATAGCTTAACATAGTCAGAGAGGTCATAAATCTCCAGAAGAAAGATAAAGAGAAGGGGAACATCCCAGGAAAAGCAACCTGAACCACTAGGGATATATTCATTAGAATATCTCCTGGGCAGAACTAGACAAACTGTAGGGCCATAAATGTAATTGAAAAAGATTTTAATTACTACTTTATAACATATAGATTATTTTATGATAGTTTTAGAGTATTTTAAGTGGTATTGACATACTGCCCACTAAAAAATTCTTAAATTTTTCTTCACAGTCCTTCATCATACCCAACCTCATGGATTGACTCAATAATTACAAAAGTATTTACAAGCAGTGAATAGATCTGATGGGTGTTCATGGGTGATTATTTGTGAAAAATTCATGGTGTGAATACTTCAAATCACAATCTACAGAGTATCTACCTGTCATGAGGTTTGCCTTTACATGACTGCCCCTCAGGCTACTGCTGGTTCCTTTTAACACCTGCAAAAAGTAAAAAAAAAATACTTACTACTAAGTTTTATTATGTTAGACTATTTAAAGCTTCCAATAGCTGATGTATTTTATGTGATAATGTCAAAATATAGTAGCTTAGCTTAAAAAACTCTTTATAGTCAATGCGATCTTTAACCTACATTCCCAGCATGTCACCCACTACTTCCCAACACAAATTCTATGCTTTGGCCAAAGTAGTTCATTTACTTTTCCCTTAATATACCCTAAGTTCTCTCACTTCCAAGAAATTCCCTCCATTTAAAGGGTCCTTCTCCAATTTCTTTTCTTCAAAAGCCTACTCAGTCTTCCTATCACTAACCACTTCATCCAGAATAATTTTTTTATCTGAATTTCAATTTTAGAAATTATATAAATTCCTTAATAACATTCCATATTCCTGGATGCCCATCTGTTTGGTAACACTTACAAAGCTACAATTGCCTTCCTTGTGTTAAAATTTCAAGTGCACTTTGTTTTCATTATTTTGTAGGTACATTCCATTTACATAACTGTCCTACATTCTAGGATAGTTAGTCTTTAAATTCTTGAAGGCAAGGTGGTTTTTCCATATCAGTGTTCAATAAATGCATGTTGCTGTGTTGATGAAAAAGAAAAGAGACTTAGCAATAACCACAAAGTAAAAGAACTACTGTATTATAATCTTCAGCACTTTCTGGCTCCCTAGATTAAAACACAGTACATACAATTCCATAACAGATTAATTGCTTCCAATCATGAAGAAGTTGAAGTACTATCAGAATTTAGAAGCTATACTGGAATCATAATGAAGTTTCTTAATTCTGTTTCAAGTCCATACATAGATTGAGTGTTTGCTATTGTTTAGCTTCCCTTATTTATTTAGTGGTATCATTTCCTGAGATGGTGTAGAACATTGAATTGGAATGGATATGTCTAGCCTAGAATCCATATCCTAGTATTAGTTATAGATAGTTCAGCATTAGATATTGTATGCAGTTATATGTTAACCATGAAGATAAGCACCAGCCAGTTTTGGGGATTTCAAATCATCTCAAATTTAAAGGTTTATTTTTTTTTTCTGTTTTTACTGTGATTCGTTTTCAGGGGAAGGCAAATCACAGAGCCATTTGTTACATACAGGTACCTCTTTTCTCTTAAACTATTAATAAGAAAAAAATAGAAAAAATAGCTTATCAGAAATAGGTTACTCAATTTCCATTGATTGTTGTCTGATAAATTTTTTTAAAGATTTTATTTATTTATTTGACAGGGAGAAACAGAGCTAGAGAGGGAACACAAGCAGGGGGAGTGAGAGAGGGAGAAGCAAGTTTCCCGCCGAGCAGGCAGCCCGATGTGGGGCGCGATCCCAGGTCTCCAGGATCATGACCTGAGCCGAAGGCAGTCGCTTAACCAACTGAGCCACCCAGGAACCCCTGTTGACTGATAAATTAAGGTACATTTATTAAAAGTAAATTTATTAACTGTAAATGTTAATTTACTACAGATACATTTATTGAATGTCACCATGCAGCATAATGCATACAGCCATGAAAAGGAGTATATTTATCTCTATATGCTGATATAAAGACATCTCCAAATATATGAAGTGAACAAGCAAGGGACAGATCAGTGTCCATGATATGCTCCCATCTGTATAAATATAATGAAAAGGAATAAGGGTAGAACTACATATACACAAAAAGAATATATCAGAAAGATTATACAACAGGTTGATCATGCTGATGTCTTTGGAGGAGAGGGGAGATTATTAAAATGAAGAAAGGAAAGGGAAGCTTGCTGAATAATGCTTTGTATTTTCTAAACGTTGAACCATATGAGTAACTACCAAAAATACTATGTTGCATAATCATAGAAATACAGAGGGATATTTATTGCAGTGTTAGTTTAATAAGAAGACATAAAAAACAGCAAATGATAGAAACTCCTTTATTATTACATTCATTCACCCATTAAAATAATGGATAAGTGTATGGAAAATAAAAATAAGTGCAATAGATTAAGAATCAACATGATTTGGCATGCCTGGATGGCTCTCTCTTTGGCCTAGGTTATGTCCCAGGGTTCTAGGATCAAGTCCCGCATTGGGCTCCCTGCTCAGTGGGAAACCTGTTTCTCCCTCTCCCTTTGCCTGCAGCTCTCCCTGCTTTTGCTCTCTCTCTCTCTAACAATTAAATAAATAAAATCTTGAAAGAAAAAAAAGAATCGACATGATTTTAGCTAGAACAAAAATATATTTTTGCATAGATTTTTATTTTAATCCAGAGAGTCTTCCAAATTTTAGCAATGATTATTGCTGAATGATAGGTTTTCTTTTTTCAACTTTTGTGTACTTTCTAAACTTTCTACATAAATTATATTAAGGAAAAATTTTATCTGAAAAGAGGTATGGTGAATTACTTGAAAAACATAAAAATAACTAATCAGGTGGACTTGAATACTAATAAAATGAACATTTTTTAACTTATTGCTTTTACTCTCTCAAAATGCATTTCTTATGAAGCACCCTTCATGGTACAGCAGAGAGACATAGCACTAAACACAAAAGACAAAGTCCTTTCCATAATGGAGCTCACCTTTTGAAAATACAGAGATATACAAATAAATATATGTTAGGAAATAGTAGGTACTGCGAAGACAAAGGAAGCAGGATAGAGGGCAAGTTGTTAAACTGATGAGACACTTTGAATTAAGAGTACAGTTGGAAATAGAAGCTATGACAGCAAGAATCCTTTTCTCATTCCTTATATTAGGTGGAAGGATTTTAATATTTCAACTATTAAGTGTGATGTTTGTTGCAGATGTTTTTTATAGACATTTTTTATTACTGATGGGGTGTCCTTTATATTCTTGGTGTTCTATGAGTTATGAATCTTGAGTTTTATCAAAATTTTTAGATATTCATTGAGATAATCATACTTTTCTTCTTCATTCTATCAGTGTGGTAAAATACATTAAATAATTCTAAAAAGTCAAACCAAAAATGCATTCCTGGAATAAACCCACTTTGGTTTCTATCATATAAATTCATATAATATTTTATGGATAGAATATAATAAATGTAAAGTTATACTTAATATTCATGTAAATCTATATGTTAGTTATATAAATATATACTTACATTTAATTTTTTAAAAAGATTTTATTTATTTATTTGACAGAGAGAAACACAGCTAGAGAGGGAACACAAGCAGAGGGAGTGAGAGAGGGAGAGGCAGGCTTCCCGTCAAGCAGGGAGCCTGATGTGAGGCTCAATCCTGGGACTCAGGGATCATGACCTGAGCTGAAGGCAGTCACCCAACCAACTGAGCCACCCAGGCGCCCCACTTATATTTAATTTTTAAGGATACTTATATTCAGTGGAGAAAAATTGAGTACAATTGCTGTCATTTCTTTAAGTATTTGGAAGAATTCATAGACCATCTATGGCGTAGTCTTGCTGAAAATAAATAAATAAGTAAATAATGTGGAATCTATTCAAATCTTCAGCTCTAACTACCAGTTCACAGAAAATCTAGGGGATTTAGGAGCACGTTAAATTACACATGAAGAAGTAATCAGCAATATATAAAATAACAGAGCATTTAGAGGATAAATGACCTGGGGTTTTTATCGTATTTAATGGTGAAAAACCGAAATCTTGCTGTCACAGCTTCCATTTCAAATTGTACTTTTCTACCACCTGGTACTTTCTACTTTCTACCACAGAAAAGGGGAAATGAAAGGAGGAGTAGTTAGTTACACATGCAAGCATAGGCCATATTTCAGTTTTGATCTGAACAACTCAAAAGCAAGAGACATTGAAACTTGAACATGAAGTGGATATTGGAAGGCATTAGAAAATTTCAAATTTATTAGAGCTACCATAGTTTTAAAAAATGATTGTGTTTTAGAGAGACATATTGAATGATTTCAAGTCAAATTGTGTGGTATCTGGGATAAAAAACATTCAGAAAAAAAGTAAAGTAAAATAAAAAGGAGAAGTAGGATAAACTGAAATTAGCAAATTTGTTGAAACTAGATTATAAGTAATGGATAGGCTCATTATAATAATCTTTTTTATGGTTGTGTATTGGAAATGTCTATCATCAAGAGTTCATTTTTTAATAAAAAATAAGGGATCGTTAGCTTACAAATGTAGTTTTTGCTTCAATCTTATTATACTGCTGCTACAAACTACAAACTGCTGCTATACTTATGTTTTCATATTATGGTTTATTTTAAACTTTGAGAAAATTTTCAAAATTCATATGTATTTTATTAGCTACTTTTTAAAGAGATTTTAACCATATTTTAAAAAGGATGTTAATTTTACAATTTCAGAAAAGAAAAAATAAATGTTTGGAACTGAATGAGCAAAATCATGGCAGTTTTAAAAAAATATTTATTTTTGAACTTTAGAGGATTGTCAGCGAGTAACAGTTCCCTGTAGGAAACAGGAACATGGGCTGTTTTTTTCTTTCTTTCTGCCTTCCACTCTCTCTTTAATGTGTCCTATTGAAAGAATCTAATTGGAAGCCATGGGGTAATGGAGAAAAAAAGTTCAGAGTCCCAGCACCAGCTTCACAGAAAGGAGTATAAATGAATAAATGTCAGGCTGAGCTATAATAACAGTTACTGGTAAGCAGAGTATCTGTTATTTTATGTGGTAAATTTTAATCTAGTATTATTTTTTTATTTGTAGTCAAATAATGTAAACTATATAGAATAATGATTAATAATGTAGACTTTTAAAAAGCAGCCAAACCCTGGCTTCTCCCTGTAGAAATGTCGGTTAAATTACTGAAACTCTCCAAGCTACAATCTTTTCATCCATAACATGGAAACAATAATCATATTTACTTCATAAGGTAAAATGTAAATGAGTAGCCTGGTTACATGGTACCTGGCAAATAAATGTAAACTGCTATGTAAAAATGATGATTTTTAATAATCATCATCTTGCTATTGTTATCATCATTGTGATTTTTTTTTAAGATTTTATTTATTTGACACAGAGAGAAAGAGAGATCACAAGTATGCAGAAAGGCAGGCAGAGAGAGAAGGAAACAGGCTCCCTGCTGAGCAGATACACCCCCTCACCCCATGGGGGCCTCAATCCCAAAACCCTGAAATCATAACCTGAGCTGAAGGCAGAGGCTTAACCCACTGAGCCACCCAGGCACCCGTGGTTTGTATTTTTAACTTAAAATACACAGAAAGCTTATTTTAAAAAGTAAGTATATTACCCCTGTGCACAAGTAAGTGAAACCATGTGATACTTGATTTTCTCTACTTGGCTTATTTTACTTAGCATAATCTCTTCCAATCCAGTCCATGTTGCTCCAAAAGTTGGATATTGACAGTAGGAGAAGGAAAGTAAATGGGAAGTAGGATAATTCAGGGAAAGAAATGAAACATGAGACACTTTGGACACAGAAACAAAGTGAGGGACTTGGAGGGAGGGGGTGGGGGGATGGGAGAGCCTGGTGGTGAGTACTGAGGGCACCTATTACATGGAGCACTGGGAGTGGGGAATGGGCAATGAATCTTGAAACACTGAAAAAATAAAAAAAATAAGTAAGTATAAATATTTTGATAATTTAGTAACTGATTTACTATTTTCGATATTGACATCCACCCAGTCATTTTACAAGTTATCACTTTTTTTTTTTTTTTAAAGATTTTATTTATTTGACAGAGAGAAACACAGCGAGAGAGGGAACACAAGCAGGGGGAGTGAGAGAGGGAGAAGCAGGCTTCCCACCGAGCAGGAAGCCCAATGTGGGACTCGATCCCGGGTCTCCGGGATCATGACCTGAGCCGAAGGCAGTCGCTTAACCAACTGAGCCACCCAGGCGTCCCGGCAAGTTATCACTTTTAATGATATTGCATTTAGTAATCAAAATAATACTGAGGATAAAAATAATTAATGTCTTCAGTCTGAGCTAACCTAATATAGCTTGGAAAATTGCAAGATACATAAAAGGTTTTCCTGTGGAGGTAAGATACATAGATTTGACCTAGATACCTCTAGATTTGATGTACGTATCTACTGTAAAGGTTATAGTGTCATTTAGTATGCTTAAGGCCAATCAATCATCTTAAAAGAAACATACTTGAGATGGAGAAGGTGCTCACGTCAGACTGTCTTCATATTTGTGTTGGAGTTTACAATTAATTCTTAGTGATGTGTAATACTCTGATCTTGAATAGTGTTAGTTAACACAGTCCTACTGATTAAGCATCAGCTGAACATTTATCAGATTATAGAGAAGCACAAATCAAAATACTAAAAAGTGCCTCTGCAAACAGGTTAATATCTCAGAGATGATGTGAAGCTCTTCATTGTTTTGTCTCCACTGGCTGTGAAGCCACTACCATTATTGTTCCTTAGGATGGAATATTTATGTTGGCTTTATTTTTTATCTTTACCCTCAATTACTTTGTTTTTCCAGGGAAATTAAACCCATCATAATGCAAGTTCACCTAAAAATTTTATCCTAAAATACATGTAATTGCCTTCGATTTTGGATATTCTTTAGGACACATTTATCTACTGAATCTTTTCAGGTTTTTCTTTTTATTATGAAGTAACTTTTATGTTGTGTAGTTAAAGAATATTCTATCAAACAAATGATTTTTATTTATATATTTTAAAGACTTATTTGAGAGAGAAAGCACAAGCAGAGGGAGCAGCCGAGGGAGAGGGAGAAGCCGACTTTCCACTGAGCCGGGAGCCAAATAGGGGCTCAATCTCAGGACCCCAGAGACCAATACCTGAGTCCAGGACAGCCGCTTAATCAACTGAACTACCCAGGCACTCCTAAGTGACTTTCAAAAACCAACTTTATTAGGTCACTACATAAATTTCCCAGACCTGCCTATGTATGTGTTTAACGTATTTTAGCAATTCCTATTCTGAAGCAAAGGTTAGGCAGAACAGACTTTATCTTCTATTTATCATTAATCTTAATTTGCCCATTTATGGTTTTTCCTTTTTGCCCTACTTATGTTATTATGAGTACCCTATGTAACTGCCTGTTGTACTAAACAGAACTAGAAGAACTAGAAGAGTCTGTTTATGATGCTGAGAAATCTGATAGAACTTTTTTTTTTACCACCAAGGGACATTTGGTGTCGATCTTCTACCTTCTGTCAGGCCCTTATTTCTTGTTTGGACTGAGGCCATAACTTCTTTAATGACTACCCTGATGGTGTCTTGCTTCTTTCTAAGCCATCCTCAACACTTCTGCCTGAGAAATTTCTCTAAAATATAACTCTGATTCTTAATTTGTTTTTTTTTTTTTGCTTTAAATTATTAAGTGCTTTCACATTACCTTCAGAATGAATTTCAAACTTAACTGTGCCATAAATGCCATGCTTACCACTCTGATCTTGAATTCCAACCTGAGCGTCAGAGTAAGCTTAAACTCCAGTTCCATAATTAGGAGCTGGGTCACCTGTGGCAAGACATTTAATCTCTCTGGGCCTCTGTTTTCTGGTTTGTGAAATGTTGGTAATCATAGTACGGTTAATGAGGGTATTATTGTTGAAGAGACTGAATGAGTTAACATATAAAATGCTTAGAACAGGGCCTGGCACAAAAGTAGAAACTATATAACTTCAGCTATTATTATTTTGTTATTACTGGGTTTTTTTTAGATTATTTTTCCTATCACAGCCTTATGAAGCCCATGTACAATGTTATCCTGCAGCCACAATGACCAGATCCTACTCACTGAGCACTCCTTTGTCTATAACTTTCTCTTACTCTTCAAGATCTATTTCATTTTCCTATCCGGTGACCACTCCTCATATGGGTTACCTGCTTGTCCTGGATGCCATCTACATAGTTGTTATTTAAGTTTATTTATCTATTTATTTTTAGTACTTGCTACACCTAACGTGGGGCTCAAACTCAAGACCCCAAGATCAAATGGTGCGTACTCTTTCGACTGAGTCAGTCAGGCGCCCCATATATATTTATACTTATAAAATTTAACCCTCATAACTATCTGTACTATAAGATTATAAATACTTTGAAGTCAGAAATTGTTTGTTTTACATTTTTTAAAAATCTATGTACCACTAATGGGACAAGGATCAATATACATTAGCTGCTTGATAAATAATTGAATAATTGTTTTTGTGAAACAGAGACAAAGAAGAAAGTTCTCCTCAAATGGATTTTCCTCTCTTTGTTAAAACATGAAGTTGCCACTTTCTACAATGAGATGCTATTATTGATGTTTTTTTCTGTGCATTTAAAGAGAAATAAAATTACACAATATGCAGAAACTGCCTTTCCCTTCAAAGCTAACACATTAGTAACAGCAACCCTTAGGTCATCTACAGAACAAGCTTTTGTATTTTCTAAAGGAGATACCTGTTGTTCATAGGAATTATAAGAAAATCTCCTCAAAGCAAAATAGTTTTCAGTCTAGAAGGAGTTAAAAATAATGCATATTTTATGCTGAAATAATTTCTACTGTTAACTAATTCTAGCCAGTTAGTATACTGCCCATATAATCAAGAATGGCTTTTCTGAAGTTTTATATGCACTTTTTATTTTCTTTTTATAAGTAAGCCTCTTACTTTTTCATTGATTTCCATTATAGTGAGAAGAGCAGTGGTCCAGAAACAACCCATGAATTACATTATCTAATTTAATTAAGGTGAACTGGAAATTTCTCCAAAGATTCAACAGTTACCAGGCAACTAAAAATGAAACTTTAAACTAGCTTTGTAGTGGACACAAAGTTTTGTCATTTACCATCATTATCCACTCTACATTCCTTGACAGGGATTTATGAATAATTCTACAGACACCACGAGGCTAGATTTACAGAAGCAACACAGGCGTTTCAAGATGTTAGTCTATTGCTTAGTCCCAAACGATTTTAGGAGAAAATCGTTATCTCTAATTTTATGAACTGTACCTCCGATTGTGTGGCACTCAAGGTTATAAAAACTATTTTATTGTACTATTATAATCTCGTTTGATCCAGGTTTCTGTAAACTCTCCTTGCCACTGGGTTTACTGGTTGGAGAATGCAACGTACTTCCATCAATACAACTTTGATCCTAAGTGACTTTATAGGAAAAGATAAGTTCCTGGTGCAGGGAGAAAGGTTATGCCTGTAAGAAGAGAAAAATCAGGCATTAACTATTTTCCTTCAAGTGGATCGTACCATGTTGGCACACTGGGAAATCCTGACAAACGGAAAGTGAGAAATTGACTGACTGTAAATCATGAGATTTTGTTACGGATTTTCATTTGAATATGACCGACACCCATCGTTCAAACAGAGATAAAACTTTGTGAAAACAGTTCTCAAGTTGCTGTTGGTATCAGCTCTTGAATGCTGAACTTACCAATCATTTGGTTTCTGTTACTTAGATAGAGCAAACATTCAATATTTAGTACTTACTTGCTTCATCTCTGTCGCATTTTACCCTAATTTCCCAAAGATTTTTCTTTGCTCATTCAGTTATTCTTTAAATTAATTTGTGCCTTTATTTCTTATAAAACTCCAAACTGCATGAGCAAAGGTCTAATAAATTCAGTATCTTTCATTATAATAAGCCTTTTGCTGGAAAGGATAAACAAGTAATATGAATTTACATTGAGCTTAAGAAAATAATTTTCCATTTGCTGGTTTTTGAAGAAGTAAATAGAAGACAGCTAAATTGGTTAGAATATGGTGCTAATGAGATTAAAATTGCAGGTTTGATTCCCATATAAGCAATTAGTCTTATATGGAAGGAAGTTATTCTAGGGCCAAAATTTTGATCCCCAGTGGAATTCTTATGAAAGGAGAACAAGATATGAATTGTAAAATGTTTATGGCAAAGCAAGTTTGAGTTCAAATAAAAAAAAAGAAAGTAGAAATACATAGAAATGCTTAAAATAATTTAGAGCATATAGCTTGTCAACTGGAAAATAGCATCATTTTATATAAAGCTACATATCATCATTTAAAGGGACACATCAGTGGAATATGGACTCAGCCTATTTCTCCTTTGGCTCCACACCAATGGAAATCATTTAGCATCAGTGGGAATACTGAGCACAGGTCAAAGCTGTAAAATACAGAGAATAAGTGAGAAATGACCCCTTGCTAGAACAATTATTAAGAATTACTTTTTTTTTTATTGTTACTAATTTTTTTTCCAGTGTTCCAAGATTCATTCCCCATTCCCCACACCCAGTGCTCCACGCTTTAGGTGTCCCCAGTACCCACCACCAGGCTCTCCCATCCCTCCACCCCCCTCCCTCCAAGTCCCTCAGTTTGTTTCTGTGTCCAAAGTCTCTGTTGTTTTGTTTCCCTCCCTAGATTACCCTAGTTCCCATTTACTTTC
>PITA01027096.1:0-21536 GCA_004023965.1 Spilogale gracilis | reverse complement strand
CCCTCGTGTGGAAGCCCTACTAGTCCTCCCTCCTGCTGAGGACGACTCTTCTTGTGGAAGCCCTACTAGTCCTCCCTCCCGCTGAGGACGACCCATCGTGAGGAAGCCCTACCGGTTCTCCCTCCCGCTGACGGCGGCCCCTCGTGTGGAAGCCCTACCGGTCCTCCCTCCCGCTGAGGACGGCCCCTCGTGAGGAAGCCCTACCGGTCCTCCCTCCTGCTGACGACGACCCCTCGTGAGGAAGCCCTACCGGTCCTCCCTCCTGCTGACGACGACACCTCGTGAGGAAGCCCTACCGGTCCTCCCTCCTGCTGACGACGACCCCTCATATGGAGCCCTACTGGTCCTCCCTCCTGCTGACGACAACCCTTCATGTGGAAGCCCTACTGGTCCTCCCTCCCGCTGGTGACGACCCTTTGTGAGGAATCTCTACTAGTCCTGCCTCCTGCTGAGGACGACCCTTAGTGTGGAAGCCCTACTAGTCCTCCTACCTGCTGAGGACGACCCTTTGTGTGGAAGCCCTACTAGTCCTTCCTTCCTGCTGAAGACGATCCCTCGTGTGGAAGCCCTACTGGTCCTCCCCCCTGCTGAGGACGACCCTTCATCGAAAGCCCTACTAGTCGTCCTTCCTGCTGAGGACGACCCTTCATGTGGAAACCCTACTGGCCCTCCCTCCTGCTGAGGACGACCCTTGGTGTGGTAGCTCTACTAGTCCTCCCTTCCTGCTGAGGGCGACCCTTCATGTGGAAGCCCTACTAGTCCTCCCTCCTGCTGAGGACAACCCTTCGTTTGGAAGCCCTACTAGTCCTCCCCCGTGCTGAGAACGGCCCTTCATGCGGAAGCCCTACCAGTCCTCACTCCTGCTGACGACGACCCGTTGTTTAGAAGCCCCACAGCTGTTCCCCATTCACCTGTGTCTACGCCTGGCCTTTCAGGTTTTAGTAATTATGTATAAAGCTTTTGTCACCGTTCGTGTATAAGACATTGTGTCCACACATGCCTTCGTTTCTCTTCGTAAACACCAAGGACTGGAATTACTGGGTCTTCAGATAAACGTGTGTTAACTGTAGGAGAAACTGTTACACTCTGACAGCGGTGCTTGAGAGTACCAGTTGCCCCACATTCTCCACCGGATTCACTAGGATGCTCAGGGTTATTAGTTTTAGACATCTTAGTGAGTGTTCCTATAACCGGTAGTGACTGCTGCTCTTAGCCCTCCGTTCATCTTTCTGAACTCTGGAATCACACTAGATGATCTTTAAGTCATACAAGAATGAAGTAGTCTTCAAGTGTTATACTTCATATTATTATTATTTTTTAAAAGATTTTATTTCTTTATTTGACAGAGAGAAATACTGTTTGAGAGGGAACACAAGCAGGGTGGGGGTGAGAAAGGGAGAAACAGGCTTCTCACTGAGCAGGGGGCCCCATGCAGGGCTCCATCCTAGGACTCCAACATCATGACCTGAGCCAAAGGCAGATGCTTAATGACTGAGCCACCCAGGCACACTTCCAGGGCTATTCAAATAACTTTTATTTATTTTACTAACCCTGCAAGTACTTATACAGCGCTTCGTAAATTCTGGTTACTATTACCCATATACAGCTGCGTGTGATATGTTAATTCATTGACAAATATCTTTGAGCATTTGTTACATGCCAGACATTGCCAGATTCCATAGATAAAAAGTTCATTTAAATCTCCACCCACCACAAATAGAAACAAACAAACAAAAATCAGTATTTCCAGGATGCTACAATGGGATAAGCAAAGGGTTTTTGGAAGCTTGGATGAGAAGTTCCTTATTTAGATGGCACTAAGAATGGGAGTAGGAGAGTTGTAAATCAGGGAGGGCTTCCTGCAAGAGGTTATCTTTAAATTGAGATTTGAGAGTACATAGGAATTAACTAATTAAAGAAGTGGTTTCCTGGGGAATAGTTTATCTACAAAATGTACTCTTGGGGTGCCTGGGTGGCTCAGTAGTTAAGCGACTGCCTTTGGCTCAGATCATGATCCTAGGGTCCCAGGATCGAGCCCCGCATCGGGCTCCCTGCTCTGCGGGAAGCCTGCTTCTTCATCTCTCATTCTCCCTGCTTGTGTTTCCTCTCTAGCTATGTTTCTCTCTGTCAAATAAATAAACGAAATCTTTAAAAAGATGTAGTCTTGACTGTTGCAATACTACAAAATCTATATATTTCTCCATATCATTGTTGTCTATCCTAGGTTAGACACCATTAGGACAGAAAGTTCTCTTCTCAGACTTTCTAGCTCACAGCACATAGTATCTCACTCTTCTTTTCACACACCCCTAGACCAAAAAAAAAAAACCTCAGAAATACCATCTACTGAAGAGTAAGATCCAAACAACTTAATGAGTATTCATATCTTAGTAGACTTATGAAAAATAATACACAGAAATTGAGAAAAATACATTTTTAAAGATTTATTTATTAATTTGATAGAGAGATTGATAATCCCAGGGGGTGGTGGGAAAGTAAGAGGGAAAGAATCCCAAGCAGAATCCATACTGAGTGTGAAGTCCAAGACAGGGCTCGATTTCATGACCGGTAAGATCATGACCTGAGCAGAAACCAGCAGGAGTCGGACACTCAACCCACTGAGCCATGCAGGCGCCCAGGGAAAAACATAGTTTTTATTTTATTTTTCAATCACCACACTTAGGTAGTTTTGAAATGTCTGTACCTCTTGGCACTGTGCAGTTTCTGAAACCTTGGATTCAGATGGGATTGATTCTGCCATCTTCATTCTGTTGTACATAGATTTCATGCAACACAGAAAACAGCCTTGCAAAGATATGACATCACTGAAAGAAATGTAACAGTTTAATGTTGATGCTGTGAACTCCCTGGAGTCAGTGTGGTTCACACCATGTCTGACAGATGCCAGGTATATAGGTTTCCCTTTCAAATTTAAAATATGCTGGACCACTCTAGGTGAACTTGCTGCAGCACCCTGGGCTGCCTGAACACACAGTTTAGGAAACTTGGCAGACAGATGCCTGACAATACCCAAGTTCTCAGAGAGACAAAGAACAGCAAACAAACAGCAGTTCATGTAGGAAGAAGGCATGTGTCCTATGAGATCACGGTTTCAAAGGTTGTTGCCTGGAGAGCTCAGCTTGACTTACTCCTCCAAGTAATCCCATACGGAAGGTACTGAATCCCCATTTTAGAGACAAGAAGGCTGAGGCTCAGAGGTTAAGTCTCCAGTCCAGCTCATGATTTCAGATGCATGGTTAAAACCAAGCATATCTGGCTTCTGTGGTATCCCAAATACACAATCTTAAAGGAAAGAAGATGAAAAAATGTTTTTAATTAACTGCCAAAATAATAACACTCCTTGCATAACACAGACTTTCTTTGAATGCCTCTGTAATGTTTCCACCTAGAACCTCCCTTTCTTTGAATTACTATTTTATTTATTTATTTATTTATTTATTTATTTATTTATTTATTTTGAGAGAGAGAGCATGTGAGCAGGGGGAAGGGCAGAGGGAGAGGCAGAGAATCTCAAGCCAACTCTGTGCTGAGCAGGGAGCCTGATGTGGGGTTGGACCTCACAGCCCTGAGATCATGACCTGAGCTGAAACCAAGAGTCAGATGCTTAACCACCTGAGTCATCCAGGCACCTCTCTAAATTACTATTAAAAAGAAAAAGACAAGGAGATGAAGGAAAAGGGAAGGAAGAAATCTTAGGAAAAAACAGCATAAGAAACATCTACATTCTTTCATAATCAGTCACTAAAATGTATCTGGTAGCACAAGTCTATTTTTAACTGGCAACAAGACTGAAATAGAGCATTTAAGTACAGGAGATGGACTTCCTGACCAATTTGTTCATTATTTGTGATGATAGTGGAAACTATGAGCAGACTTTGTTATGACATTGAACCTTATTTTCCATTTGAAGGCTAAGAGACAAATCACTGCTAGTTTGAAACCATACTTCAATAAATACCCACCAAATGGGGCACTATGTTAAAATATTAGAGTGGGGGAGGGGCATTAGAGGACTTACCGAAGGTAGATCACATCCCTCCTCAGAGATTAAGTATCAGAGCAACTTTATTCAAAATAGCCTAAACTGGAAACAAGCAGGTGCCTACCAACTGGAAATAAAGCCATACAATGGAATTCTGCAAAGCAATTAAAAAAAAAAGAAAATAAGCTACTGATGGACTCAACAGTGAGGATGAGTCCCAGAAAAACTATGTCGAGTGCAAGACACAAAAGAGTGCTTCTGTATATATGAAGTTCCAATGCAGGGAAAACTTACAAGTGTAATAGAAGTCATCTCAAAGAACAGGAGTCAGTGGTACTGACTAGGAGGGAACATTCTGCATCTTGATCTGAGTGATGATTATGTTACAGGATTGCAGGGTTCTTGTCTCACAAAGTCAAAGAATGAATCTGAGACACAAAAGGGTGAAGTGAAGTGAAAGTTTACTAAGTGAAGGTGAGAGCAGAAAGCAAGGAAAAAGCTCTGAGTGGGAGGGATCCCAAATGGCTTGTCACGGAGGGCTTTTGGTGGCAGTCTTTATTGAGAGCTGACTGGGAAGCTTGTGGCCTTGAGTTTCTTGTGCTGTGTTGATTTGAGCATGGACCATTGATAACACCCTTAATGACTAAATTCTTTGAGGTTTGGCATTTTCTGTGATACACTGTAGCCGCCAAAGAAAAATACTCCCTAACATTTAGGGCCTGGGGGGCGGGGGAGGCTGTTTTCTTATCTCTTGTTCACCCTGACTTAGTGCTTCTGCCTGCTAGGAATAGTTTCAGGGCCCCCCTGCCTTTCCCTGCTTAGACCTTAACCCTTTCCTTATTCAATTACAACAAAATATGCATAGGTAAAAATTCAGCAAGTTCTGTACTTAAGATTAGCACAGATGCATTTGCGATGTATATGTTACAACTACCAAAAAATGAGAGAAAATTTTAGGAACAGAGGACTAAAAGGAACATAAGGGATTAAAGAGTTAGGGTCTATTGCAGTGTTATCCAATAGAAATATAATATATATGATCATAATATGTATATAATTAAAAATTAATTGTCTAGTAGCCACATTTTAAAAAGGAAAACAAAGCAGGTGAAGTTAGGGGCACCTGGGCAGCTCAGTCAGTTGAGCATCTGGCTCTTGATTTCAGCTCAGGTCAGGATCTCATGGGCTGTGCATTGAGACGTGCAGTGGGGCAGAGACCTGCATTGGGCTCCACCCTCAATGGGGAGCTGGCTTGAGATTCTTTCTCTCCCTCTCCCTCTGTCCCCACCCCACGTGTGCTCTCTCTCTCTCTCAAATAAAAATAAATCTTAAAAAAAAAGAAATGGGTGAAGTTATATTTAGAATATATAAATTATATTTCATAATATTTTCTGGAATAATATTTTAAAATCACATTTAATAATTATAAGTGATGTTTTAAAAAGTTATACTTAATATTTTATTTATATACAAATAACTCTTTAAATCTGTTATCAAAATTAAAAATTATTAATAGAATATTTGATCAATTAGTGCAGGTCTATTGAAAGTACCACCAATTTAGAATAAGAAAACAGAAGCTCTGAAATTAATAAAATTACTGAAATGTACATAAAGTGATCTATTGACTTCTCTGGGCATCAATGTTTCCTTTTAAATAAAGGGGATCAATAATGATTGTTGGAGGAGATAAACCTCCATGAGTCTCGCTAAGTCTTACTGGGTATGCCAAGAATGCAAGACCGTGACATCTCTATACTTGGGTTACTTCTCAAGGTTATGTTTGCAGCAAGCAACTTTGAGGGGTGAAATAATATCGCCCTCCAGGACAAAGATCAGGTTTGCTTATTGCTTGCTATATAATGAAGAGTTCCCCAACCTCTGTTTTTCTCGTATAACTCAGCCCTCGTGAGATTTGGGAGGCAAAGGGGAATCATCGCAAACATGTGTCATGGGTAAAAAGTTCTTTGTCTCTGACCCAGGAATCTGTGAAACAGAAAGGCTAAATTATTAACTTATAAGCAGGGCATAATCAAATCCCATCATTCACCACCAACGACTTTTTTTTCTTTTGGGTAAAGATCAAATTAAGTCCATTAGAAGGTGAAAAGACTTAATAAATGTAGCAAACACATTTGACTATATATACTTATAGATTGCTCTGGATATTAATAAATGACAAAACAGACCTACCTGTCTCAGCGATATTTGTTGTAAATTATTTCTGTGAGTAAATATTTTCTCACTGGTTTCTGATGTAAGAAACTCAAAGGTGGGTTCTTCATGAGCAGGTCACTTTGCTGAAGAACGGGAGTAGGAGGTAAACTAGGGATCATGTTGAAGGTGCACTGTAATCTGTGATGTTTCTGTGACTCTGCCTATCAGGAAGGCTCTGTCCAACTCTGTAACACCAAGGAGGTCAATTCTCCTAAATGCCTAGTATGTCTCTAGGCTGCAGAAAGACTTACTTGTATAACACTTCAACTGGAAAATACCTTCAAGTCTCCTACCATTTTTTAAAAAAGATTTATATTTCTTTATTTGAGAGGTAAAGAGAGAGAACACGAGCAGGGGGAGGAGCAGAGGGAGAAGTAGGCTCCCCAGAGCCTGCCGCAGGACTCAATCCCAGGACCCTGGGATACGACCTGAGCCAAAGGCAGATGCTTAACCCACCGAGCCACCCAGGCATCCCACTTCTTGCCATTTTTAAGAATTTGAGCTAAGCTCTATAAAGAGTAATTTAAAAAAAAAGAGTAATTCAAATCCAGAGGAACTTAAATTCTTCTAGAATTTAACTCTAAACTCCCAACTCTGAAAATGTATATGTTACAATGCTAATTGTGGGAATGTTCATAAAATGGTACGGTGGGTAAGCTTACTCTTACATGGCAGATTTAAGAGAAACTTTTTGACATGTGAGCAAATGAGGTGAATGGGAACAGGGGCATGATTTCAGCAAGGAGAAGCAGAGAATGAATCCCACAAGATAAGAAAGAATCTGGATGCAGAAGCAGGACATGACAGACTGAGCTTAGTAATTGCGGCCAGGCCAGTTCAGCTGGTTCCTCGGACCTACATGAGGGAGTTCTTGTTAGAATTTGTAATCTCTGAAAAGGTTTTGTCCTGGGGTGCCTGTGTGGCTCTGTTGGTTAAGTGTTGACTCTTGATCTCAGGTCAGGCCATGATCTCATGGTCTTGAGATTAAGCCCCTCGTTGGGCTTCATGCTGAGCAGTGATTCTGCTTGCGCTTCTCTCCCTCCCTCTCCCTCTGCACCTCGCCCCCCAATGCTCTCTCTCTCTCTCTAAAATAAATAACTAAATCTTTTTTTAAAAGGTACATTTAGCAAGGAAAATAACTAATATACCACTTTTTCATGGTAGGCGATATCTTATTTTCCATAAAAGCCTGGAAAAATAGATTTTCTGTGCAATGAAGGATTGGAAAATTTGGTGCTTTGATGTTACCAGGGACTCCAGTAACGTTCTCCTGTCAAATGTGTCCAAGATGAATTAGATTGTGGTAAGAAAGATTGCAAAAATATCACTGAGAACCAAGGTTTTAGTGTGGGATTTTTTGCCGAGGCTCCAAGGATCCACACCATTGGTATTTTCAAAAATGAATTTCCCACTAGGACAGACTGTTTAAAAATGCTTTCTGAGAACGTTATCCAGTGACTCCCACAGCCCCAATTCCTGCCCAGTTGCCTGTGAATGGGTGTTTTATTCCAAATGGCACATTTCTATTTCATTTAGCAGTGAGTTTTCCGATAAGAAAAAAGTAAGAAAGTTTGTGTTTTGAAACTTCGGTTTTTGTCTCATTTTCTGTTTTAGTTACCTATTGCTGAGTAACAAATTGCTTTAATCTTTTTTTTAAAAAAAGGATTTATATATTTATTTGAGAGAGAGGAAAAGAGCATGAATGGGAGGGACAGAGGCAGAGGGAGAGAGAATTTCAAGCCAACTCTGTGGTGAGCGCAGAGCCCGCCATGGGACTTGATCAGAACCTGATCAGAAACCAAGAATCCATCACTTAACTGACAACATCACCCAGGCATTCCAAATTGCCTCAATCTTAAGGTTTACAGCAACAACACGTGTTTTTGACCTTGCAGACCCTGGTGGGCCAGAACTTTGAGAGCAGCATAACAGGAGGGTTTGGGCTCAAATTCCTGCCTGAAGCAGCACGAGCTCGGCCAGGACTGTCTCATCGGAGACTTGACAGGTCTTGGAGAATCTCGTTCCCATGGTTGTTGGCAGGAGGCTTCAGTTCCTCACCTCATGAGTTTCTCCACGGGGTTGCTTGATTGTCTTCATGACAGGGCAGCAGACTTCCTTCAAAGTGAAGGATTCAAGGCCACAGAAAAAGTCGCAATGTCTTTTATGACCTAATCTCAAAAGTCACATGCCATCCACAATAGTGTCCTCATTCACTCAGGTCAGTGCGGGAGCACACTACACTAGGGCCCGGGAAACTAGAGGCAATGATGGGGACCATGCTGGAGGCTGATTACCACACCATGTTTAACTGGAATACTTTTTAAATATTTAAAATTGTATTTTCTTTTCTTTTTAAAAAAGTTTTATTTATTTATTTGGCAGAGAGAGTGGCAGGCAGAGGGAGCGGGAGAAGCAGGCTCCCTGCTGAACAGAGTCCAATGTGGGGCTTGATCTCAGGACCGTGGAATCGTGACTTGACCCAAAGGCAGACACTTAACTGACTGAGCCACCCAGGCATCCCAAAAAGAGTAAGTTTTAGGTGTAAGTTTGAAACTGTAGGAATAGAAGAAATTCAGGAAAACCTGAAATTATGGAGGTTATTGATAGCCAGAACTACCTAAACCTCCCTGCAATTATTTGACAGTGATGTATTCCAATTACCATTTTAATAAGCTAAAGTTCATCTAAAATGTAAAGGATATAATCTGATGTTAACTTTAATGTAAATTTCCACTACTGTGGATGTATGAATGAGCCTATTTATACCAGGTTGGTATCTCTGGTTTTTGAGAAAATGGAACAGTAATTGCCTAAAACCACTTATATTTGAAGCGACATCTTCAAATTCTATTTGTAAACTTTTAAGAAAAACTATGACCACTTTTTTAAGTTATAGAGAGAGGCCCCAGCTGGAGTATTACATTAAAATGCACACATCAATTAAAAATTACATAAAGCTTCAAGATTAGTTTTTAATTACCTTGGAAACTGACAATTACTTAAAAATATGAAAAGTTAGTGATAAACCAAATGGCAGATATTTCAAAATCTGTATAGGTCAAAAAGAGGCTGCCAATCTGAAAAATGTGTTCTTTTACAAATGACACAGTTAATAAACACATTTGAGTAGGATTTTCCAAAAGATCATATGTAATACAGTTATTTTTCTTATAGTTGAATGAATATTGGTTGTTTCTGATTAGGAAATTATTTATAATATTGGTAATGGTGATGCCTGCAAATATATGAGTTGGTTAATAACTGGAGGAAATATTTTCAGCCAAATAGTCAAGGATTTTAGCACACAGCATTTCCCAAACACAAATGTATGGGAATATGTAGAGATGAAGCCAAATATATGACAAAACTTCAGGAATCATGACAAAATCCTCCAAGAACAGTTTTATGCAAATAATCTGCTTTAATATTTCCGCAGGGGGCTAGTAAGGAAGTAAATGTTGCATTAAAAATAGTGGTTTTATTATTTGTTCAAGTCAAATTTTTAAAAAATATTTTATTTATTTGTTCGACGGAGAGAGAGAGTGAGCACAAGCAGGGGGAGCAGCAGAGGGAGAGGGAGAAGCAGGCTCTCCACTGAGTGGGACCCCCCTGAGGGGCTAGATCCCAGGACCTTAGGATCATGACCTGAGCCAAAAGCAGATGCTTAACGGACTGAGCCACCCAGGCTCCCCTTGAGCCAAATTTATAATGAACATGCTGATTTTGAAAGCTTACTTTACTACTGGCTTGTGATGTATATACTGGCTTAGCCAGGAGTAGCAAGCTGCTGGTCAATGTTTACTACCCTAAGACTGGATTATTTTTATTTATGAAAAAAGTAAATGCCATGACAAAGGGTAAAACTTGGATTAAGTGAATGGACTCTTTAAATGTCTACTTTACTAATAAAATTGTCTTACAAAGTTGACTTAACTTGCATTTTAAAAGCTAGGCTCCCAAATGATAATTACAAAGTTATGCTAGTACTTTCACTGCACATGACAAGATCGCTAAGTGAAAATCAATTCTGAATTGGAGGAGAGTTCATAGTGGAACTATGAGTTGTTTGAGACTCTTGATTTATTTACACATCAAATTTTAAAATACTGGCACTAAACTAAAAATCACCAGTCAGCTCTTTGCACTAAAAAACATCACTTGACGTGTATTCAAAGATAATAAGGGAGCTGGAATGATCAGAAATGAGTTCAGTCTGCCAATAAACTACAAGCTTAGATTCTTGGCATACTCCAGTAGCTATAGATCTGCCCAGCACCCTTTCCCATCCATCTTTGGGTGATGAGGTGGTGGAGCCAACTGTCCTGCTATGCCCCACCCAGCTTCAGCACTCAGAGTTCTGTGTGTGGGAAACCCCATAGCCCTGGGAAAATGGGAAGAATTGGTCACTCTAGTGTAGGCTATGTAGGGGTGAGAGGCTGACAACCAAACTGCCCTTTTCTTCTCTGGCCATTGGTATAGCATCAGTCAAGTTTGATCAATCACTGCATCCTACCTACGTGGTCAGTGATTAAAGGGAAAATGGGGGGCTCCTGGGTGATTCAGTCAGTTAAGCATCCAACTCTTGATTTGGGCTCAGGTTGCGGTCACAAGGGGGCATGATCGAGCCCCAGGCCAGGCTCTGCACTCAGCCCGGAGTCTGCTTGAGATTCTCTCTCTCCTTCTGTCCCTACCACATGCTCATGCGTACATGCACACACTTGTTCTCTCTCTCTCTCCCTTCTCTCTCTCTTAAATAAATAAATCTTAAAAAAAAATGAGATATGTATTTGAGCAAAACTGGTCTTGTGTCCAGCACTTTCTGCTAGAGGTATTAGGGAAAATGAGCTCTTTTCAGTTGTATAATTTACCGTGACCATTATCTTCATTGCCATGTGCAAAGATCCTGCCCCAGAAATGAAGAGCCAAAGCCCTGATCGTTGGACCCCTGGAAACAGTCACAAAAAAGCCAGGTGCAACCTTGGACTTTAAACATACTAAGCTGTGAAGTCCCTTCTCCACTTCACCTAGTTTAAGTTGAGTTTCTATTGCTTATAATCTTAGCAGCCTGTTAGCATGAAGACAGATTTATTAACATTTTAATCGACAGTAGTCTGAAAACATTACCCCTCTTTGTCAGCGTCCAGGGTATGTCTACTGAATGATAATCCTGCATAGCTCTCCTAAAGCAGTTAAAAAATTATATCCATACTTTTAACTGTCTGGATTTTAGAAATACTGTGACACCCCTAGCAAAAAGTAATTGCCTGATAGAACTGTCAGGTCTCTGCTATTCAGTCTAATTATCCAAAATTGATACACTTGACGCAATAGCTCATATCAATTAACCAAGCAAACAAGGAGGAAAAAAATCTTTGGAAAATTTTCCTGATGGCAAGAAATGTAAAATGTTCCCTGAGTTAAAATAAGTATAACCATATATGGATTAGAAGGCAAAGCTGACATAAATGTTTGGGGCCTAGAGTTCAGGTTTTTTTTTTTTTTAAAGATTTTATTTATTTATTTGGCAGAGAGAAACACAGCCAGAGGGGGAACACAAGCAGGGGGAGTGAGAGAGGGAGAAGCAGGCCTCCCGCCGAGCAGGGAGCCCGATGTGGGGCTCGATCCCGGGTCTCCAGGATCATGACCTGAGCCGAAGGCAGTCGCCCAACAACTGAGCCACCCAGGCGCCCCTAGAGTTCAGTTTTTAAAAAAGATTTTATGTATTTATTTGACAGAGAGCTAGAGAGCACAAGTAGGCAGAGCAGCAGGCAGAGGGAGAGGGAGACGCAGGCTCCCCAGCGAGTAAGGAGCCCAATGCAGGACTCAGTCCCAGGACCCAGGGATCACAACTTAAGCTGAAGACAGCCGCTCAATCGACTGAGCCATCCAGGCACCCCTGGGGCTGGGGTTCAAAGAAAGTTCAGAGTTCAGGTTCAAAGAGTTCAAAGAAATTTCTTACTTGTGCTTAGTTGCTTTAGTTTATATATATTGGGGCACACGTTCATCTTCCTGTGTAATTAGGAAAGGTATTTCTGTGCAAAACTTAGTGAAGTCGCATAATGGAAATGGGGAGCCATTTAAATTTCTGGAAAATCTAGTGATATGATCAAAACTACTAGCAATAGATAAGATGGTCTAGAAAGAGAAGAGCTTAGATGTTCACTGCAATTGTCTGGACAAGGAATAATGAGGACTAGTGACAATCTCAAGATAAATGATTTCCTGCCTTGATTTTCACTTGACTAATGCAATCAATTATGAAACGGAAAGTATATATTAAATACTAAATACAGGGGCGCCGGGGAGTCTCAGTCGTTAAGCGTCTGCCTTAGGCTCATGTCAGGTCATGATCCCGGAGTCCTGGGATCGAGCCCCACATCCGGCTCCCTCCTCGGCCTGCTTCTCCCTCTCTCACTGCCCCTGCTTGTGTTCCCTCTCCAGCTGTGCTTCTTTCTGTCAAATAAATAAATAAATAAATAAATAAATAAATACTAAATACATATTAAACACTAAATAGTGAATATATATAAAGTTCTCTTTTTAACAAACTTTTAGATAGCATTTAAGAGGTAAGTGCTGTTCTCAGCATTTTACAGACGTTATCTCAGTGAGTTTTCCCAGCAAGTCTATGAAGTCCTGTAATACTCCCGCTGTGTACACGGGGGTACAGGTGCAAAGGGAGGTTGAATTGCTTGCCCATGTTCACCTAGCTAATCAATGACAAAGCCAAAATTCGTGCCCAGATAATATGGCCTAGAGCCCTAAGGTAGCCTTAACTGCAATGCTGTGCTCATTTTTGGGAGAGAAACTGTATAAACTGAGTGTTGACACTCAAGATACACAGCTTTAGGCATTATTTTGAGAGCAAAAATGTGAATAAGGGAGGTGAGAGGTACGTTATGGCTCTGAATCAGAACTTGCAGTTGGATTTGTGGAAGGGAAGTTGATTCATGTACCAAGACATGGCTCAGCTCACACGCCATCTCTGAGGCTGCAATGTTAGCCCCACCTTGGTTCATGCGGAGGCAAAGATCAATCAATTAATCAAAAATGTAAAAACCTGTGTTTATCAAGGTAAACTTCAGCTAAATACATGTAGAATTCTGGTAAAGATCCATATGATAGTTAGAAAATATAAATACATGATCAGGTTTTGTGCTGCCATTCAGGGGGGAAGTGAAGTGAAAGGCATTTAGTTGTTTTTCTACTTGTGGCAGCAGTGACTATTTTGAGGTTTCCAGAACACCCAAGTCAGCTCAGTTAATGAAAGACCACACAGCTAACAAATAATGATGAATGATAGAACCAAATTCACAATGTAAACCCTAGTGAAACTGAAAAATCTTTTAAGAGAAAAACCATCAGATGGTTTAAGGAAAAAAAGCAACTAACACCAAATAAATGATCACTTTTCTAAAAGTGTAAGAAAGGGGAAAATGAAATTAGTCGAACAAATCCGTTTAATGAGCAATGCGGAGATCACATGATAACTGTATTATTATTTTTTAGGAGTTATTTTTTTAGAAAGTATTCCCTGATTATGAAATGAATGTTTTGTGTCCTTCAGAATGCTTACAGTGAAGTCCACGGTGTGGTGATGTTAGAACGTGGAGTTTCGGGGAGGTAATTACATTTAAATGAGATCATGAAGGTAGGGTCTTCATGATGGGATCAGTCCTCTCTCTCTCCTCTTGCAACCCCTGTAAGAACACCACCAGAAGGTGGGCATCTGCACCCTGACCATGCTGGCACTCATCTCAGACTTCCCAGCCTCCACAACAGTGGGAAATAAATGCCTGGTATTTAAGCTGCCCGGTCTATAGCGTTTTGTTATAGAAATCTGAGCTGGGCACGAATTGCATGAAGCACTGGGTGTGAGGCATAAACAATGAATCTTGGAACACCGAAAAAATAAAATAAATTGTTATTTAAAAAAACAAATGTGCACACACACACACACACACACACACATCTGAGCTATGACACCTGGCTTCTCTTTGACCTGGTTTGCACTTTTGCAGCCAGTCATCTTCCCCTTTCAAGAATTGATGTTACTTTTTTTTTTTTTACTTAATCTTCAAGAACGTCTTTAATTCCAAAAAACAGATTATGAACTGCTGGTCCGGCTCCTGTGATCTTTCCAGTTTCCGCACGCCTCACGCCCCCAATCACAGGGACAGTCGCTGTGTCTCGAAAACTCCAAAGCCTTTCCTTCTTCAGCACAACACACAGGGACCTTCCTGGTCTCAGGAATTGCTCGTAGCGTTTTGAAGCCTTCTAGTCACAGGCAGCGCACTTTCCCTGAATATCAGAGCCTGTTAAGCCTTTACGAAAAAGGATGGGCTGGAAGAAATGTGACACATGGAAAAGGAAACTTTAGCCAGCCAGTTTTATAAAGTGCACAGCTTGGGCTAGAGCCAACGTGAGCGAGCACACAGCTTTTCAGGCACATATGATGCTGAGAGCATTTCGGTGAACCCATTTTTCAGACACCCCGTTTCATTATTAAGGTTTTCAGAGGAGTTTCAGATGCAGTGACTCTGTGCCAGGCATTGCGAACCGCTGCTCGCAGCAATGATGTGAAATAGAAGACGACCACACCAAGACCTTTAACGTCTGTGCTCTGGTGCTGCCTCTGTCTTCTTCTTGTTTTGTGTTTTCACACAACCCACATGAATTCTCCCATGTTATGATTGCATATTATTTTATAAAAGTGTTTCATAAAGATATTTTGAAGTGCTTTTGGCTTCCCTGGTATAGCCCCGTTACTGGAAGGGTCTGGCTGAGACTGGCGTGCGGTTCATACTCCATGGTGCGGGGAGAAGGAAACCCAGTGGCCTGGCCAAGATCCCTGGGAATTCCCTGCGGAGTTATGGTCTCATGGCCGTGCTGGCGGCCTCCAGCCGAATCTTGCTCTGAATCGTGTAGCCTGAGGCTGTTCCTTCATCTCTACCTTGTCTTCAATCCATTTCTTAGTTTTCATACCCCAAATGGCTTCTGCTCACTTGAGGTTCTGAGTACGGAGCAGTCCCCGAGGAATGCGTAGGGAGGTGGGGCGGGGGAAGCATCTCACAGTCAGACAGCAGCCCTCATGCCAGCAGCCTCTGCCCACATCTCACTTCTGTGCTCACTCCTCTCCCCTCTGTGCCTGCCCTCTCTGAAGGAAAAAAAACCCTAAAAACAAATTCTTTCCATTTTCTTCAGCACAGCAGTTTAACGTTCTCAAGCTCCTACCTTCCCAAAGCAGCTCTGAAACCTTTGACCAGGGACTTTTCTGGTTTCCTTTTATAGATGTAACTCTTTGGATGATCTGGTATTTGTTTTTGTTTAAGACTTAAAAAAAGATGTATTTATTTTGGAGAGAGCGCGCGCATGAGAGAGGGAGGCGGAGGGAGGGAGGATCGCAAGCAGACTCCACTGGTTGTGGAGGCTGACACATCGCGACTCTGAGGTGACCGCCTGAGCAGGGCCAGGGGGCAGCTGCACAGCTGACGGCCCCGCCCAGGCAACCCCTTTGGTGAAGACATTTTGAAAGTTTTTATTGTTTCATATAGAAACATAAGGAGGTTGGATATAAATTAGCAAAAACGAAACAAAACAAAAGGAAACAGAAACAAAAAGGAAAAAGAAAAAAGCAACCAACTGACAGACCATAAAACAAGGATGAACAGGACCATCATGCTCAGAGTGACTCGAAGCGGTCCTCAGAGACTATGTTTGTTTCAGGCACGGTGACAACCCTGCTCGGATCCCCTCAGAGCCCTCTTCAGGCGACACCAACAAAGAGTGCTTAGAGCTTCATGGTCTTATGTGCTAGGCTTTGGAGGACACATAAAATTCTAAGCAAAACTTGGAAGTGGAGAGCACATGACCTGGAGGAAATAGTATGGTTATTGAGTATGTAAGGTTAAGAAGATAAAGACAGACGCAGTGTTAAGAGAACTCTTTAGAGGATCCTCTGTCTTCCAAAAGACCGAATTTTTGCCATATAACTTCATCCCTTTAAGTGGCCACTCCTAGCCCTGGGCACATGACATGAAATTCACAAGGGGTCATTCTGTGCTTGCATGATGAGTATAAAACTTAGGGGATATTTTCAAATAGGCAAAAAGCCATTACACTTTTTTTCCCTCCTATATAATTTCCTGTATAATTATTCTTGTAAGCCTCCATTCCCCTAGGGCGGTGACAATTAATCTTGGTCAACTTATGTTACCATAACTTATGCTACCACACCCTGTCATTCAAGTTGCATCTAAGTTCCAGGAGCTTTGGGGGTAACGTAGTAAGACCCTTCATCTTCACCACCATCCAAATATTGGATCCCTTGGTTACCAGGCCTGAGCAGTTCACTGCTGATGAGTGTCCTTCATTCCTACTCTCAAGACATCTGTAGATCCTGCTGTCCTTTCTGCTACTTTCAGGAAGTGTTGGAGCACAGTGTGCCTTGGGAGGTCGGCCTGGGAGTGATCAAGGTGTAAGGATTTGTCTCTATTTAAACTTCTGTCGTTTTCCATTTCCCTTCTGCTGCGCCTTTCCTCTCCACTTGTAGAATCATAGTTAGTTAAAAGACAGGAGTTGGCTTTTACATTATTCTGGGTTTTTTTCCCCTTCCCAAACATTATCTGTATTTTGAGCCATTTCCATTCTGTAAGGATTTTGGAACTACCAAGCAAGGAAGAGACATGCTGTTCTCTTCCTGCTGTCACAGCCTGAAAGTGGGGGAGAAATCACAGAAGAAACAGGACAGGGAATAGAGCTGCACAGACAATATTTAAGAAAATACTAACTCTCAGGGTCATATAAATGCTAACTCTACAGAATCTCGAGAATGAGTGCCACCTGAATTTTGTGCCCTAGACGTCTCACTGCCTCGTGATAGTCCCAGACTTGGAAGAAAATACCAATCATTACCCCCTGAAAAGCAGTTAAAATATATTTTTTAGCCCATCTGGCTTGGACAAAAGACTAAAAGAGATGTCAACAATGGTTATAGCTCCATAGTGGATTATGATATCTATGTTGTTCACTCTATTTAGTATTTTCCCCTCCAGCTTTATTGAGGTATAATTGACAAAAATGTAAGATGTTTAAAGTGTACAATATGATGATTTGATATATGTCCACATTGTGAAAGGATTCCACCATCAAATTAATTTTCACATCCATCACTTCATATATTTGCTTTGTGTATCTGTGAGAGAGAATATTTCAGTTCTACTTTCCTGGCGTATTTTGATTATACAATACAGTGTTATCAACTATAGTTGCACATCATGAATTAAATCCTTAGAACTTATTCCTTTCATACCAGTAGTCTCTTTGTTCAAGCAACCCTTGTGCTAAGGACTTGTGATAAACGTTACTTACAAGATATCAAAGAGAATCACTGACTCATTGTTATCTGAACATGCCCTTCCTTCCACTTACTTTTCCAGAATGTGGCCACAAGCAGAGACAATGAAAAGGAGGGAGAAATGGTCTAGAACAAGGCTGGGGATGACTGTTGTATCACATAACTTCTAGTACAGGTGGCTCAAGCTACCTTTTAGAAGTCCCTGATAAGTGTTGTCACAAAATCTTGATAGGTACTCTATATTCTTCTAGTTTCCTCCAATAAGCATGTAATAGCTTTATGATTAAAAATAAAGCTATAGGACGTTTGGGTGGCTCAGTCGGTTAAGCCTCTGCCTTCAGCTCGGGTCATGATCCCGGAGTCCTTGGATCGAGCCTGCATTGGGCTCCCTGCTCAGCGGGAAGCCTGCTTCCCCCTCTCCCTCTGCTTCTTCATGAGCTTGTGCCCTCTTGTTCTCTCTCAAATAAATAAATAAAATCTTTAAAAATTTTTTAAAAAATGGTGAAGAAAGTATGTGGATCGACCTTCAGTCTGAACTTTCTACTTTGCATATTGCCGCCGTCTCTTGCTCCCTATATCCCTGGAGTGTCATCTAATACTGACAGAAAAACACATTTTCCAGACTTTTGATATTATTATAAATAATAGTTACATTGATTTGAAAGGGAGTTTATTTAAATTTGGCATCCTTACAGCTGCTAAGTATATACCTTGTATTTCTATAGAGGAGTTGGAAAGGAAGATAAACAATCATATGGTGATATAAATTTGGGACTGTTTGGTGAAAATACTTTGTGGATAATTTGGTGAGAAAAATAATGCGTTAAGTCAGTAGACTTAGATGAATATGTTTTGGTCAGCAGGGGTGCCGGTGGGATGGCGGGAAGAGAGAGTCCAGTTTTTGCGCTTGTATGATCCAAAAGTGAAGTGAGAAAGGTGGGCCAAGGGCATGGAGGCCTCACCTGGGAACTAATCGCATGACGTATGAGTGCACACTGAGGAACTCTGTCCACGCTGATCATCTTATAATGGGCAAAAACTCAGAAAATAAGTTGTATATAAGAGCTGATGGTGCATTTAGGAGGTCTATTGGCCATAACATTTAGAATTTCAGGAAAAGATAAAAAAATTTAAATCGCTGAGGGAAGAGCGTAGATTTTCAACTAAAGGAATACATTGAGCCTGTGAGTTCCGGAGCATCTCGGCCACTGCACAGAGCAGTGTGAGATTAATGGAGGGAAACTTAACTAAAATGGATTAAAGAGGGTAGGAGAGGAGGTAGAAGGGAGCCTGCCTGCTCTGTGTCGGTTACAGGAAGCCTTATCAGTTGCAGAGACCAGCAGGCGAATCATCAACAGGAGAGGATCGTCAGTTAAAGGTCCAACAGGGACACTGCATTTTATACAAGAGACCCTGCAACTCACCCCATGAGGAACTGTAATCACCCTGAGATCTTGCTTTTTCTCCAATGGAATTTTGTTCAGAACAACCACTCCCAAATTTCTCCCTCTTCTCCATAAATAATGCTCCTCTCTTTTGTCTCCCATACTCGCTTTTTTTTTTTTTTTGCCAGAGCTTGCCGGTCCCAAATTGCAATTCTCTACTATTCCTGAATGAATCCATTTTTGTTGGTAAAATAGCTGACTTTTAATTTTAAGGTGAACACCTATCATTTCTGCCACTGGTATAACGACCACTTAAGAATATCCACCAAGGGGGGCGCCTGGGTGGCTCAGTTGGTTAAGCGACTGCCTTCAGCTCAGGTCATGATCCCGGAGACCCAGGATCGAGCCCCGCATCAGGCTCCCTGCTCGGTGGGAAGCCTGCTTCTCCCTCTCTCCCCCTGCTTGTGCTCCCTCTCTCGACATGTTTCTCTCTGTCAAATAAATAAAAAATCTTAAAAAAAAAAAAAGAATATCCACCAAGAATCTATGGAACCACATGGCCTCGCCTGTCCCGCTTACCACTACTACCGCATGGAGAAAACCCAGACGTGGAGACAGCAGAGCTCTCTCTTCGCACAGCTCCCTGAGCGTTGGCGTTAGTGTGTGTGCTATTGAAGTGAGCACGTGAGCCTTGGTCCTAATATGAACCTGAGGGGATCCAGCCGCTGCCACTGTCCTCCACCTCCAGAGGTCAGACGAGGGTGAGTGGGTCAAGGCTAAAAGAAGGAAAAAGAGATGTTCTCCTAGATGGTGGGTTTGAGATGATAACCAGAAAGAAGTCAACCAGCACTTTCCCCTCGGATATGTCAAGATCTGACTCCTGCTCTGCACGAATGCTTTTGTCCAAGTAAAGTAGGAAGGATCTGTAAAAATCTGTGAAGATTACGGTGGTTTTATTTTCTATGCCCAAGAGCAGCATTTGATGACTACATTTCGCTAATAGCTGTTCGCATGAGCTCTCCAAGCCTAATGTTTGTTGTTGACTTACTGGATAGATTCCAAACTTTGTGACTACAGTGTAATTTACTCCTATTTTTGTTACTCAGAATAGAACTTCAAATTATTTTTTGATGTTCTTCTTTGTTTTAGTTTCGGTTTCTCCTCCCATGTTTGTGACAGGATTTGAGATTCCTTAGGCATATTGGAATTAATTGCTTTGCACCAGATAAGGAAAAAACTAGACCAACTTTTACCTATGAGGTCACTGCTTCTATAAAAACCAAACAGCGTTTTGATGACTTCAAACCAGTAATCCAGTACAAAACAGACTGTATAGTGTGGCCCACAGATGAATGGATTGCTGAGCTCCCACCAAAATGTCCAGTTAGTCTTAGTTATAGTTCGTAGTCATTTATTTAAAGTTTTCTTTTCAGATTTTATTTATTTATTTGGGAGGGAAAGAGAGAAAGTATGAATGGGGGAGGGGCAGAGGGAGACAAGCAGACTCACTGCTGAGCAGAGACCCCCCCAGTGAGGGACTCGATCCCAGAACCCTGGAATCATGACCTGAGCTGAAGGCAGATGCTTAGCTGACTGAGCCACCCAGGCGCCCCTATTTTTTTAATTAAAATTCCAGTTAGTGAACATATGGTGTAATATTGATATCAAGTGTACAATAAACTGATTCGTCACTCTGTGTTCACCACGAGCGCGCTCCTTAACCCCCGCCACCTGTTGGCCCATCCCCCACCCACTCCCCTTAGTGACCATCAGTTTGTTCGTTGTAGTTAAAAGTCTGTTTCTTGATTTACGTTTCTCTTTTTCCCCCTATGGTCATTGTTTTGTTTCTTACGTTCCACATACAAGTGAAATTATATGGTATTTGTCTTTCTATAACTGGCTTATTTCACTTAACAGTATACTCTCTAGCTCCATTCTGTTTTTACAAATAGCAAGATTTCATTCTTTCATTCTTTTTTTACAGCTGATACATCTAGAAGAGCAAAGGGGGCCGATGAGGGAGGCCAACTGAGGGGACCATTGAGAGGGAATCCCACTCAGTTGCCTGCGGGAGTGCGTCCCACCGGTGATTTCCTCGTTCCTGTAATGGGTCAGAGTTTCTCAGACCATCCCTGACCATTACCATAAGAAGGACATTGCTCCTCTAAGGAGAGATCGAGTCCCCCTTGCATGGTCATAGGTCGAGCCTGCGCCTGTTTTGGAGCCCTGAGGCCAGTGGGTTGAGTTGGTGCTGCAGGGCTAGGGCTGACTGTGAGGGAGGAAATATCCACCAGGAGTTATTGAGTTAGCCTCTGGTACTGACACTGAAAAACCCAGGCATTAGGGGCAACAATGTAGAGTCCAACTCCTAGGATGAGGGATATCATGCCGACGAGAGCAAGGGACCACGGAAAGCAGGTGTCCATCAGTCAGAGCGAGGGACCATGGAAAGCAGGTGTCCATCAGTCGGAGCGAGGGGCCACGGAAAGCAGGTGTCCATCAGTCGGAGCGAGGGGCCACGGAAAGCAGGTGTCCATCAGTCGGAGCGAGGGGCCACGGAAAGCAGGTGTCCATC
>PITA01027095.1:0-21521 GCA_004023965.1 Spilogale gracilis | reverse complement strand
CTCTCTCTCTCTCTCTCTCTCTCTGTCTCTCTCTCTCTGTCAAATTAGTAAATAAAATCTTTTTAAAAAATCAATCATATTTCTTTACAATAACAACGACCACATGGGCAAGGAAATTATAAATACAAAACTACTTACAAACAAAGCATGTACTGTATACTAAAACTTGTGAAATTTTTATGAAAGAAGTCAAAGATCTAAATAAATGGAGAGGCATACCTGGTTCATGAATTTGAAGACTCAACCTGGAAAAGGAGATGATTCTTCCCTAATTCATGTACAAGTTTAATACACTTTTTATTAAAATCCAAGGAAGGTTTTTTTTTTTTTGTAGATATAGACAAGGTTGTTTTAAATTGTACATAGAAATGCCAAGTAAACTTAAAGCTAAAACAATTCTATAACTCTCAAAACTCAACAATAAAAGAAATAAAAAGATCATATTGGAAAATGGGCAAAAGACATGTTTTATTTCATTCTTCAGGGTATGTAGATGGTAAATGACATCTAAAAAAATCACATGGAAGGATGTTCTCAACATCATTAGCTATCAGGGAAATGCAAATTAAAATTATAAGGAGATATGTCATTATATACCTAGCAAAATGGATGGGATAAAAATGTTAATATGAAATACTGGTAAGGTTGCTAAGAAACTAGGTCACCTATCTCTTGTTGGTAGGAATGTAAAATGACGCATTTATTATTGCAAACAATTGGACAGTTTCTCTAAAAAATTAAGTATGTCAGTGCCATATGATTGAACAATTACTACCTTGGGCTTTATCCCAGATAAGTGAAACTTTATGTTCACACAAAAATCTGTACATGAACAGTCATAGAGTTTTCATAGACAACGTCTAAATATAGATCAGATGTCTTTCAACACATGAATGGTTAACAAACTGTGGTATACCCGCATACAGTAGAATTGTACTCAGTAGTAAAAAGGAATGAATTACAAGCAACAAGGTGCATGAATATTCAGAGAAATATGCTGAGTGAAGAAAAAGCCAATCATGAAAATTATATACTACATGATTCTATTTATACGATGTTCTTGAAATGAAAAAATTGCAGTGGTGGAAAACAGGATAGTACTCACCAGGAGTTAAGGATGAGAGCAGGAGGTAGGGACCATGCAGATGGAAGGGTTCTGAATCTTGATTGTATCAATGTCAATATTTGCTTGTTAAACTGTACGATGGTTTTGCAGGATAACTCTGGAAGAAGTGGAAAAAGGTGCACGAGATCTATAACCACATGTGAATCTACACTTATATCAAAATAAGTATAGATCATTTCAAAATTTTCTTTTAGTTAAAAAAAAGGTATTCTGACCAGGTACAAGATCTTTAAATTTTGCTTTATGGAGAATACCTGGAGCTCAGCTGCCGGGTGCTGCAGGAACGTTTGCCTGCTGGGGTGGGGGCCAGAGTCTTAAGTATCTATAGGTACAAAAGTTCTTGGACTTAGGAGTTCTTTGTTTGGGGAGACTTGGAGCCTGGGAAAGGGAGAGAATGGGAAGCAGTTCTCTACAAACCTGACTTTACTGTGCTGTAGATACCATGAGCTAATCCCATTCTATTGAATGAGGTTTTTATTATCCTGAGAACAGTGTGACCCTCTTCCCTCCATCCCCTCCTCACACTAGCACTTATGTGTTTTCAGAGTCATTTGGGGTGCTCTTCCATGCAAGTTAAGAGAACTCTTGATTCAAACATCATAATAAGAATGTCAGAGCTTAGGTACACAGACACTGTGGATATATACCAATCCAGGTTCTTCTGTCTGCTCTCTCTTAGTATTCATGTGACAGCATTCTTCCTCAGTTGCCAAATCCAGGCACAACACCCAAGAGGGACAAAGGCAAGGATGAATCTTCTCCTGTTTCTTTGTCTTAAGAGATAAACTTCTGATTCTAGAAGCTATCCCCCTGTACCGTGTAAATTTTCTCTCATCCTATTGGCCCCAATCGGGTCAGGGACCCATTCCTGACTAGGCCCACTCCCCTAAGGCAGGTGGGAAGCTGTGAGAATGAAGGTGATCTGAAAGGCCACCTGTGAGGGAGGACAGAGGAAGCGTTTGATACTGAGAAATCACTATTCTTTACTAGGGATGGAGTGTTTCTACTCTGCACCAGGCACAGGCTAACATTAGGTCCTACAACAAATTTATGGAGTAAGTACTATAAATGCCCAGTTTAGAGAAGAAAGTGAGTTTCACGGTGGCTAACTCACACAGCCTCATAGAGCTAGTAAGTGGCAGGGCTGGGGTCTGAGGAGAGTTTCACAAAACTATCTTCATTCTAATGAAGGCCTCATTTTGACTGTATTATTTTGTGTATTTGCATTGCCTACATAATTTCTTTACAATATTAATTAATTCATTAATTATTTTTGATGAAATGTAAGTCTTTCAGCAGGTACTATTTCTTGCTCTGGATGTTGGCAGATGGTGTTCAAATGTCTGGCACAGTCCTGGGACTTCTGTGCCCCTTTAAATCTGGGGTTTATCCTTTTGACTGTGAGTGTCTAAGCAGAATTGACACAGATGTAGAGGGAGTCTGAAAATGAACACTAAAGATTGGCCAAAGTTACCCATTTAAACAAATGCTATCCTGATTTTCCATTTCTCTTATGGGTACAATACTAGTATAGCTTCCAGTTTTATCTATTGATCATTCATTGTCCTTAAGGTTTATGGATGGGACATTGATCGTCCATGGATTCCTGCACAAATGTTTCTTTGACAAATAGCTAATTGCTTATAACTGTGGTTGCAGGGGCATGTGGGTGGCTCATTCATTTAAGTGTCTGCGGTCATGTGCTCAGGTCATGATCTCAGAGTCTTAGGATTGAGCCTCACATCCTGCTTCCTGCTCACTGGGGAGCCTGCTTTCCCCTCTCTTACTCCCCTGTCTTTGTGCTCTCTCTCTCTGTCAAATAAATAAATAAAATTACAAAAAAAAATAACTGTGGTCACAGATTTCTCAGAAAAGTATGCCAAGTTTCTCTCTATCTGTAAGAGAGAAAGAAAACTGGAAGGCATCAAACTATGGAAAAATCCATTTCCATATGCTGGCATTTTTTTAATAGACTTTATTTATTTATTTGACAGAGAGAGAAGGATCATAAGCAGGCAGAGAGAAGGAGGAAGCAGGCTCCCTCCCGAGTAGAGAGCCTGATGCGGGCTTCGATTCCAGGACCCTGAGATCATGACCTGAGCTCAACCCTCTGAGCTACCCAGGTGCCCTATACTGGCATTTTTTACGTATTTTTTAATTCAGAGCTTCTGGGACCTTAGGCATTAGGACTAATTGATAAGGAGGCTCCCTATGTTTCTCTGAAGTTTATTTTACAGTGGGCAAATATTTTCAATAAATTACAGGATCTGTGAAATTCATATGTTTTTTAAGAACAGTGACTAGTATTTTCACTATCCTTGCATGGTTCTTAAATCAAATCTGGTTTATCACTTCAAAACTACAGGTTAGACATATTATTGATATTGTCATCTTTTTAAATCGTCTCCTTCTCTGGCTTACATAACGAGTGGTTGCCTCTCATCCTTTGCTCTATTCATTCTTATTAACACCATCATCATTAAATAAGAGTTAGCAGTATTATTAGGGGTTGTTCAGTGATAATTCTTAATGCAAACCAAAGAAAAGATATAAGAACACTTTGGAATGGTGGCCTAAAACTAATTTTGTAAAAGAAACTTTTCTATTCAAAGAATGGAGACAGTGTAGATCCAAAGACACTTGAATGTTTTTAAGATTTGAAAAATGATTTTAAACGATCTAGAAAAGGGCAGTAGTTCCATTCTACGAGCAGAAAATGTGATCTGCATTTCATGGAGCTTGTGTAAGATCAAGCATGGAGCCGGCAGTGCAGCCATGTCAGACCAGTGTCCGTGAGTATGCCTACCCATTTGGACTTCTTTATAAGTTAGGGCTCTTAGGATCCTGGCTTCCTTATGTAGCTAGCTGCTGTGTAAACTAGTTGTTTCTTTACTTTGTTCCAAGAATTGTCATTTTTCCTGCAGGAACATTTAATGAAAAGATCCATATTGAACCCATAGTTCAATCTTCAGTGCCAAAGTAATGTGTACTTCAGATCCTGCCAAAGCCTGGGTGACAGACAAAACCATTCTCTGTAGCTCTGCAGTGTCCATCCTAGGCCCAGCCTAGCCAGCAGCCTTCACCCCTGTATTTGTTTTGCCCGTTTTTCTGTTGTGACACAAACAGATGTGTGATTTATGTCTGAATCATCCGTGAAGACTAGCCCGTACTATCCAGCCAGCTGTAACTCTATCCCTTTTCTTTTCGCTCAAGAAAACATTGAAACACTCGGGAGTGATTTCACTATGGAGAGAATTGGATACTTTCCAATGTACAAACCTTGGTAATTTACTACTAGTTAACAAATAGCATTTGGCACTCCTCACATATGAGATGACAGGCAGTGACCCCCTTGGCCACTCTGCCCTGACTGTGGCTACACAAAGTCCAAGCCCTTGAGAAAGCAGAGTGCATGGGATGGGTTGTGGAGTTCACAGGAGCTTTCAACCACACAGAGGTCTCAGCAAGTGCTAGCTCACTCCTGGCTAAGCCAAGCTGGGATGCTTTCTTTTACTTTTTTTTTTTTTAAGATTTTATTTATTTATTTGACAGAGAGAAACACAGCTAGAGAGGGAATACAAGCAGGGGGAGTGAGACAGGGAGAATCAGGCTTCCCGCTGAGCAGGGAGCCCGATGTGGGACTCGATCCCGGGTCTCCAGGATCATGACCTGAGCCGAAGGCAGTCGCTTAACCAACTGGATGGTTGCCCTGGATGCTTTGTAAGCCTCAGTGTTCTCATCTGTAGAATGAGAGACAGCCAACCATCTTTATCTCATCAGACTCCTGTAATTATTAAAATTACCATCACAAAACATTTGACATAGTGCCTGGAACAGAATGAATAATTGATACAAATTAGCTCCATTATTACCTAGGTGTTATTCGCTTATCTTCCCAAGAAATGCCTTTGTACCAGAGAAAACATATAACTTTAAGTTCTAAATATTTTCAAACTCTCTACCATCAGAATCCTCTTTATTGCCAAAGTCATTACAAAATGAAAAGTACAAAATTTAAAGACCATAACTAATAAAAACAACAAAATATGTCATTATTCAATAGTGTTTTGAAAGAGGCTACCATTTTAAGAGTCAGTGTTTTAAAATATCTTTCTGTAGACAGAGAAACCAATTTTCTCTAGAGGTTTTTACAGTACCCAAGATACTGTGTTTTTTCTCGCTTTAGTTTTCATAGCATCAATATAGAACATTTGTCTACTTATTGGTGATGTTTTTAAAATTAGCATAAATTCTTAAAATTATTTCTTCTGTTGCACACATGTCAACAGTTTAGAAAAATAATATGTATTCATGTTTGTGTGTGAACTTGTATAAAAATGCAGAAAAGGAGATATTTGTATGTCTGTGTTCTTTAAATTGTAAAGACATCAAATAAGCATAAACTTCAAGCTACCTCAATAGATATAATTTTTTGGAATTTTGGATTATCCAGTACTCTAACTGCATTTATATAGCAGTCTGATCTATCATGATACCCATTACAATATTTGTTAGTAGAAGCTTTAATAGGCTCTTTACAAAACTGTCTCATTTCTTTCTTCAGGACTATGCAGCAGATTACTTCAATCCTACAAGCTCATTTTAATAAGACTTGAATTTTGTACACATTTCTAATACTATTAAGTCATAAATTCTTTCTACATAAAATTAGTAAAAGAAAAAAAAAGTTTTCCCAACATGTTTTACTTCAAAACACCCCAGGCAGGAACCCAGAAAAATTTTGCAAAATTTCATCATGTAAATCACTTTCAGGAGTCAGTTATTTCTTTTTCCATCTTTGTATTTGTTTTGACTTTCTTGCCACTTATCTGGCTGGAAGGTTACCATCCATTGGATCATTTCACATATTGTCAGAGTGGTTCTCAGTAGTTAACAAATCTGTTTATGTGACACAGTTAATCTTGTATTAAGCCAACCATAGATGGGATCCATTTTTATAATATCTCATTAAATATCTAGTTTTCAATCAATATTTTTTACTAGTTTTTATAGGATTTTTTTGAATCCCATGTTTACAATAAATTTTATAAATATGATATAGATGAAATGTAAAGTTTACAGTAAACATGAAAAGTGTCTTTCATTCATTGTAATTTACTTTAGGATGTGTGTGCTGACTGATTATTACAGAGACCACTAGTAAGTGAGAACTGGCCCCAGAAGGGACTTTACACCCATGAGTGGCAGTGTGAGGACATAGGCTCTTAAGGTATGGATATTCTTCACAGTGGGCAAGTGGTGTGAGGGAGAGGAGTGGGCAGAATATTGAGGGAAGACCAGGGTCTACCAGAGAACAAAACGCACGGTTTGAGAATTGTAACTTGATTTGAATACATCAGTTTGTTACATATCAACTGAGAAAGGCAACTCCTTCTATTGGAATAAGCAAAGGCTGGGAAATCAGATTCAGATTCAAATCTTGGCTCTATCATTTGTAAATATGATATGATATTTATATTATTATAATGCAATTTTAGTTGTTGGAGAGCTTTCACCATCTCATCCCAAATTTACATGGTTTGAAATATCAAATAAAGGCTGACTATTCAAAAAATATGTAAAGTTGGAGTGGTTTATTATTAGTAAACAGAATTTTTATCTTACTAATAATATAAAAATTCCAAACATAACTTCTTCTTATAGATATCTGTCTTAAAACTAATATTTAAGTTGTTTAAATTTTGTGAGTTATTTTCTTTGCATTTTAAAATAAATTTATCAAAGAAAGAGAGAATAGAAAAGTGGTTGCAGGCAGCAGAAAAGGAAAGGAAATAGGGAGAGACTGGTAAACGGGCATAAACTTTCAGCTCTAAAATGAATAAGGTTGGAGGATCTAATATAAAACATGGTGACTATGGTTGATAACACTGTACTCTATAATTGAAATTTGATAAGACAGTAGAACTTAAATGTTCTCACACACACACAAAAAGAAAGGTAAAAATGTGAGCTACTGGACGTGTTAACTAGGTGGGGAGAATACTTTCACAATGTATATCAAATCACTACAATGTACACTTTAAAAATCTTACAATTTTATTTGTCAGTTACATCTTGATAAAGCCAAAATTTCAAAAATAAAGAGTCAAGTTTAAACATGAAAAGAGAGATGAGCAATGTTGAGTGTCTTTCAAAGACTATTTGAGGCAAAATCAGTACTTTACAGAATGACGTATATAAACATCAGCTAAAACATGAGGCGTTTCTTTTCAATTCTAAAGAAATTATCTTTTATTTTTGTTGCATTTTCTCTTTCTATTAAAGCTCTGTGTTCTGTGGATAGAGCCAAGGTAACAAACACCAGGCTGCAAGGGCAACGTGGCCGGAGAAGGTCTTTTCTACACCATCACTCTATCCTGATGTTCACGGAAAGCTTCTGCTCCTCTGCCGTTTTTTCTGCTCTCTCTTTTCTTCCAAGGTGTATGCTAAATACATTTAATTCTCTGTTCTTTCTTCTTCAGTTTGATAAATTCCCACCATCGACTGTCTTCTGCCTTCCCTTTCTATTAATTTTTGTCTCCTGGACTTAGTAACAAGAGTGTGGAAAGTAGCAGAAAGAGCACAGATAACTTATTTTGTCATCTTTAATTAAAAAGAAAAATCTCAAAACTTAAACTACTCTGTTGTTACCTTAAAAGTGTGTTTAACATGCAGTCACTTAACTGAATTTATATAATTTGAATCAATGAATAGATTTGTTTTTCAAAACTTAGTTCCTTTTGATGGCATATACGGTCATGGGAACCTGCTGAAGACAGTGGCCATAGTTTATCTTTAAAATACTATGTGGTGCATAAGGTGTAATATAGAAGACAGTAGGAGAAGGAAAGTAAATGGGAAGCAGGGTAATTCAGGAGGAGAAACAAAACAAGAGAGACTTTGGATACAAACAAACTGAGGGACTTGGAGGGAGGGTGTGGGGGATGGGAGAGCCTGGTGGTGGGTACTGGGGACACCTAGAGCGTGGAGCACTGGGTGTGGGGAATGGGCAATGAATCTTGGAACACTAAAAAAACATAAAAAAAATTTAAAAAAATTAAAAAATATACTATGTAATGGAGAAAGACAATTATCATACGATCTATCTGATATGAGGAATTTGAGAGGCAGGGAGAGGAGTTGTGGAGGGTAGGGAGAGAAAAAATGAAACAAGATGGGACTGGGGAGGGAGACAAACCATAAGAGACTTTTAATCTTAGGAAAAAAACTGAGGGTTGCTGGGCGGGGGGTGATGGGGAGGGATGGGATGGCTGGGTGATGGAAAAAAAATACTGTGCAATGTTCTTGTGGTAACAGCTAAGTAATTGCCACTGGGTCTGTACACTCACATATACATTTTCTACTCTGCAGCAGAAGAAATATGGAAAACTCATATTCAGTTTTGGGGGGACTACGACATGGAAATTATGTATAACCATTCCTCCATTCAACCACAAAGGGTGTGGATTGCTATTTCATAACGGTCTGTTTGTTAGGTTCAGAATACAGTCTCCGGTAAGGGAAACATAAAATAAAAGCCATCATGCATAACCATAAAGTCGACGTGTTTATTTTTGTGTAATACAATCAATTTAACAAGAGTTTTGAACCATTTAGTGAAATACGGACATATTTACTTCTGCTCCAAGTCTTGATGTTAGGAGCTCCATGTTTCTTATCCAGCTTGAGACCTTGATGAGTTGTCACACATTTCTTTGCAGTGGTCTCCTATGTCACTCAGACCTTTACTGATCTGTTCACATCTTCGGGCTCCATTCCTGCATCTAATTAGAAGGACTCTGTGGCCAGAAGTCAGGAAAAGCCCTGGCGCTCTGTCCACAGTGGTGGGAATGTATGTTTTTCTGCAGTCTCCATCCCCATTCCCAGAACAGTTTCTCTTGCACCAGGAGGGAATTTTCCTTACAGTCCCTCAATCCTGTGATGAATTGAGGGGGCTTTGTGAATGTGCTGTCACCACAGTTGCTTACTTCCTCCCATCAGTAAGGCTGTTGTGGCCATACCCTATAAACCTGGCTGCTGCCACCTCTATGTTTGACCCAAACACTCGATATTCCCTTTGGAAGTTCCAGAGCCCTATGGCCAAGGCTCCCTGCTCGCTCTGTGCTGAGGACATTTTCCAGGCCTTGCTCTGCCCAGCAGGTGTCATTGCTCTGTGGTATCACCTCCTGAAACCAAAGTCTTTGTTAATGAGTGTGGTCACCCATGAAAAACTGCTCACATGAAGGATGCAGGGAGGAATGCTCTGATCATATGAGCAACCATTTTTGGATATTTGGTCAATATATTCCTCTTGTTTCTTAAAAATGAAAATATCCACAGGGAATAATCAGATAGCTTGCTTTCTTGCTGGGTTTTGATCCAATGAAGTAACAAGTGATTGTCATTAGTGATGAGTGCCTCCCAGTACAGCTTTGATTTTCAAGGGTGGACTGTTGAGGATAAATAGGATCTGTAGAGTTTGGGCAGTTTGAGAGGAGACAGCTCCAAGATTCTAGTGGTCCTAAGGGCTGGGCTCTAACTGCCCAACCATGTAAGGAAGCGACCCCTTCCCTGAAGCTTGGTTAGGGAGGGTAATGAGCCCTGTGAGATGGCTCTGAAGACAAATGGGATAGCTCTGTGATATTTCTCTAGGTCTTGTGTGGACAGTTCTTGGGGTCTTGTGCTTTTTGTCCTAGCCAATTCACTTCTCAGAGCCCTACCCAGCTGCCATGCTAAGTTCATGAGATATAGTAGGAACTCAATACATGTTTGCATTTGTGGACTGAATTGAACTTATGGCTTTTCCAAGCCATGCTGTTGTCTTTCAAAGACTAAACAGCAAAAAGAACCTACAGAATGAGTAGAATGCAACATGATCCATGGAAACCGTGAAGTCTGAAGGATTTGCCAGGATAAAGGGGAGGAACATTTTAGCTACCTAGGAAATGTATAGTTAAAGATTGCCTACTGAGTTCTGTTACAGTGGGGAAGCAAATTTATTTCATGCTAAAGAATGATTTCCCATTTTACTGTTCATAGTTATTTCTTTCACAATGCTATGATGTAATCATAGTAATATTTTCCTAGCATATTGGTGCCTGGAGTGAAATCACACATAGTATTCCATGTTGACTTATGCACTGAGCTCCAGATTTTTCATTTGACAAACTTCTGCTTATAAAAAGACTATTTTTTTTTTGCCAAAGGGGCCAAATAAACTCTGAAATGCCAAGTTTTCTGCCTTAATTAAAGGCAACTGGTCTGTAGGAACATGTAAGAGAAATTAATAAAGTCTTTACTTATTTACCAGATATAGACAACAGGTTTAGGACTACATCTTGGCAGCTCTGTATCCTTAGCCTGCATAAACCCTGCATTGCTTCTCAGGCCATGGCTCTTTTCCAAATCACTGTTGCTGTTGACCATCCATCTTGGTTCATTATTGCTCTGAAAGTTTCAAAGCAACATCTGCTTTGGAAATATGTACTTCAAGACTCAAAAGTCAAAAGAAACATGCAAAAAAGAAAGCAGCTGTTTTGGATTGTCCTAAGTACAATGGTATACTCCCTTGATGAGAGTATCTGGTGTTATAATCATGGCACACAGAAAGACTGCATTTAAAATATGAGCTGCATATTCTGAGTCCCAGAGTGAAAGTTTGACCTGACTTTAGGCTCTTGGCTAATGGGACAACAACTCCATATTCAAAGTTAGTATTACCAGTACATTATCCTCTATTTCAAGAGATAGGCATGCATGCACTCTTTGCATTTGTATAACTACAAAGTGAATTTTCTCGATGGAAATTTAAAGGTAAAGAAGACAAATTTTTCTCCTTGTCTCAGAAATATACTGCTGACTTGTGACTTTTGGAGTTAGGGCTCAGTGTAATTAATAGAGATAAAATGAATGAAACTGAAAGATGATTCTGGCCTTTTTACTACCTGAACAACTCAAATATTTTTTTCTTCAAATTATTAACAATAATGCACTAACCTCATGAATGTTAAAACACTCATAGGGTTTATGGTACCATAAGAAAACACAGGAATCATATCTCTTCCTCAGTGTTATACCATTTCGAGGACCTTTTCTTTTTCCTTTTGAAGGTACTTTTAGACTCGCCAGAGTGCAAGGATATTTGTATTTTCCTACACCATGTGTGGTCTGTCCTTCAGCTCTGTGGGCCTGTCATGCATTATAACCCACTTTCACAATGTGATTTTCCCTTAATTCAAATTTTATGGACTTTTGGTAGTCTTCCCTGTTGTTTCTCTGATATTCTAGCATTTCTCAAGTTAATACTCAGAAAAAAATGAATATATGTAAACTTATCTCATTTAATATCACTATGTTATACTCCTTCTCCAAATGGAGCTCTTATCCACTGAAATATCTTCATTTTCTCCTCTGGAGAGAAAACCTGAAAATCTATAGGTCTAAGTAAAATAGTCTGGGGAACCGAAGGCCAAACGTTTAAATAAGAGTCTCCAGGAAAAATATTTTCGTGAAGAATCTCTGAAAGCTCTTTATACCTTATTGAGAAATTCATTTCTTTAAGTCACTAAGGCAAACTTGTTCAAAGCTCTTCATAACTTTTCCAGACAAGAAAATTGTTGTAATAGCTATGGACGGAAGCTCACATAAAAGACTCTGATTTGGAAAGTATCTGTAAAGGATTTACTCAGCATGGATCTAGGGCTCTGGTTGAATGGCAGAATCCAACAGGGAATCCTGATTTATCCCATGAGGTCACTTTATCTATGTCCCTATCATCCATCTCTGTGTGTGTACTATTTTGTTTGCTTCATATTATTTTTCATTACTCCACATGGATCTGGCAAATACTGAGAAGGACTTAACAACCGTTACTGTACAGCTGGTCAGAGGATCCTAACAAGCTGGTTGCTTACATATAGTTACATTAAATACTGTTTCTTGAATCTTGTAGGACTGGACTCTTGGCTGAAGTCGCACCCTAATGAAGTTGGTGATGATGACTAGAAGGTGCACCTCAGCACCCACAGAGAAATAGAACTCCCAGTAGGCTGTCAGGTCTGCTCCTGTTTCCCACTCAACAGAACAACTGAACACAGGCTGAAAAAGTATGATCAGATGTTTATTTTGCTTTTATCCTCAATGGTTTTCCTTCTTATTATGGATTTAATTCAGGGGAAGTATATGTACAAGTTTTATGAAGTAGTTTATTACATAATATGCCATATAAATACTATTTTCTTTTTTGTTAACGTTCTTGTATCTCTTATCCAGACTTTCTTTGAAAATTCTATGCATATAATAATTACTTTTTAAGAATCTACAGATAATGTATCTGTGAGTACACAGTTATATATGTGTATATACATGCCTATATAGTTAATATGTATACATATGATTTCAAAAGGGAAGAACTTTCTAATTACATTTGTAAATTGAAGGTAGTAAAAGAAAGTCATTTAGCTAAGTTATTAAAGAGTGTCTGGCTTACAATATAAAGACCACTTAAGAAGTATTTATTGAGTGAATAAATATAATCATTGGTGGGGATGAAACTAAATATAAGCATTTCGTTCACAATTGAAATTATTCTATGGTGTTTATTTGATAATATAGAAAGCTTTTATGCTAGAATAAACATTTGAGGAGTATATTTGCAGAAAGAAAAAAAATTCTACTTATTAAAGTGATTCTCAAGGATCAGGAGTTTCACAGTATCTCCCAGGATAAAACACACAGTGACTATGTATTTCTCAAGAAATATGGCCAACACTCCCTAAGCTACACATTTGCTGAAGAGTTTCTTTTTGATGCTAAAACAAAATAAAAAAGACCCTTCTAATAAAAAAAGGCTGAAAAGCAAGCAAACAGAACAAACAGACAAACAAACAAACAAACAAACAAACCCTGATCTATTACTTAAAGTATTTCTGTGCATTCATTTTAGGACACTTCCACTGAGATTTGACTGCATAAGACAAAAAACTAGAAGTAGGAGATTTAACTTTCTCCCTGGTGTAATTTTTATAAATGTGCTATTTTTATTGGAATCTAAAGATTTTGCATAAAATGTGAACTAAAAGTTTTGACATTGGAGCCACATCTGGCAAAGTACTTAGTGCCTTCAGGCATGTATTAAGTATTTCCCAGGTGAATGAATGGAGGAATAATCACTGCTCTGCTTTCATTCCATTCATAAAATCCAGGATGAGCTGCTGCCAAATAGCACCTTAGTGTGGGTCATGCCATTCATCCATGCATACTTCCAAACCCAGCAGTTCTCTTTGACACCTTCTGGTGTCCTTAGCCCTTTTGCCACCATGCCACCTCTTAAATTCTTCCAGCATCATATTCTCTTCCAATCACCTATCCTGGGTCAGGAGCACCTGTTATGCTTGCACAGGACACCTCACTTTTCCTTCAAGGCACAGATCTTATTTTGTAATGATATACTGACTTTGAAGTTATTTGAAAAAATGCCATTTTCCTAGACTGTAAATTCCATGAAGTCAGGTGTGATTTGCTTTGTATTGTGTCTTGAGTACTTAGCACAGTGCTAAGGCATATAGACTGCGTTAAATGTATATTTTAAAATAAATAAATGAATGAGATCATTGTGACATAATGGTTAAATTACAGTGGCCCCTGGCTCTTACTTCATTAGGCCACTTACAAAGCAGCCTCAGCTCTAAAGACTGCCTGGTGGAGCTCCTGAACCCACAAGTAGGCACAGACAACCCTGCTCCCATTCCTTGTACATGTTGGATGCCTGACATGTCCCTTCTCCAAAGCTGCAGGAAGGCACCTTACCCTTTCACTGTTTGCAGGCTGCACGGTGAAAAAGCAAGTCTGGTGTCAAGTATATTGCTTCCTGATACTCCTGAACTGCAGGTACTCACCAAGGGCTTCCTCTTCCCACTCTGCCCAGGGTGTGTGCCTGCTTGTGCCCAGAAACCAGCCTCCTCACAAACAATTTCTTCAGTGGTTGGATGTCAACCCAACACCCCAAAATCCTACTGCTATCTTCAGTGTCAACCCAGCTCCTTCCACATCTCCCCACCAAGTACACTCATTCAACTGAATACTGTAGCTGAAACCAAGCATTGGCTGAAAATACTTTGTATGGTGCTCTATTTAATAGACCATGAGCACCATTAATGCAGCTCTTTTGTCTGTATTGCGATTTATTTCAGGGCTAATCCCGAGTGCTTCTTATACAAGCAATGCAGTAAAGGGGAAGGATGCTAAAGTTAGAATTGTTCCTGTTGGAATCCCAGCTCCATCACTTTTTAGTATTGACACATTGGAAATGCTCCTTAGAGCACATTATCCTCCATTTCTTCTAAGTGCCTAATTTAATAACCATTATGCTCAGTTATTTGAGGATTCAGTCCTATTGCTCAGGCCAAGCACATGGCACATAGTATGCCCCCAGTGCTTTATGATGATCACCAATCAGCCTTCTTTTCCTGAATTAATATTTTGGAAAATTTACCCAATCCTGCTTGAGTTTTGTGCCTTCCTTTTCTATTTTATTTATTGATCACCTTAAATATCATTCTTAACTTCTAAGTAAAATTCAGAAACTTAACCTACTGTATGTGAGAGAAGCTACATTCTGGGAGCCCTAAATTGTATGCCTCCATGTGCCATGACATTGAATATACATGGAACAGATATAGACAATATTAGATAAATACTGTATAATATGTTCAAAACACTGTCTGAAGTGTCCTTTTAGAACTCAGGACCTCCTCTCAAAACCAGTGTAAATATACTACCTGAGAGTGGAAGTTAGCCCTACCATTGTCTCATCCCCAAAACCAGCTCACATTAGGGTAGACTTTAGGAGGAAGCCCAGAGACTTTGAAATAGTGGTATTTCTGAAGAATTGTCTCCATCTTGGCCAATCTCAACCATTTCATGGCATAAGGATTCTTGAGGTGCCAAGATAGAATGGTGTCATTTGGGGCAGGAGAGAACCCATAGATTTATTTACAAGGCTAGTTTTTTTTTTTTTTCCTAGAAGACAAACAAGCATTTTTTAGTGGTTTATGCAGTGACCCAATATTTACATCATTTTTAAAGATTATGTGAAAATGAACACTCATGGCCTATCTCTTGAAAACTTGTTCTTGTGGCCCAGAATCATAGGAGAATTTCTTGATTTACCTCATAAAATGTAATCTAACACTACACTTTAACCCAAGCATTTGGGAGTATGAATACTTATTTTGCATGAGAGAAGATGTTAACAATACTACTAACATGTTGAATTTCTAAATTATTCAGTTGAAGTGATTTTTGCTAAAATTTCATTACTGTTAATTTTCAGAAACCCCATAAATAGTCTGCAATTGGGAATTCTATTTATGTTAATAGAGAAAAGAAAATTATAGAAAATTATAGAATTATGCTCTGGAGCATAAGTACAAAACAAAATATTAGAAAGTTAGATCTGGCAATATACAAACCAGATAGTACATTATGACTAAGCAGAGTTTATCTTAGAAATGCAAAGTTGCATTTTATATTTAAATGTTAAAATATTTATTTAAATATTAATAAGCTTAATTTACCATATTAACAGAATAAATTAAGATAATTATATAATAATGTCTATTGATACAGAGGAAACATTTATTAAAATGTACACCCACCATTCATGCTAAAAACTTGCAATACCATAGGAATAAAGAGGAACTTCCTAAAGGTAAAACACTAGAAACTTCTCCCCAAACCAATGGGCAGATAGGCACTCTCATTACTTCTAATCAACATATTACTGGAGATTCTAGCCTGTGCCATAAGGTAAAAGACATATATAAAAGGTGTAATGATTAGAAATTACTTGTAGGGGGCGCCTGGGTGGCTCAGTTGGTTAGGCAACTGCTTTCTGCTCAGGTCATGAACCCGGAGACACGGGATGGAGCCCCACATTGGGCTTCCTGCTCGGCGGGAAGCCTGCTTCTCCCTCTCTCAGTCCCCCTGCTTGTGTTCCCTCTCTGGCTGTGTTTCTCTCTGTCAAATAAATAAATAAAATCTTTTAAAAAATTATAAAAAAAAAGAAATTACTTGTAGATGATGTGATAATTTACACAGATATCCTAAAACATTTCTAAAGCAATTGCTAAAATCTATACTGAATTCAGCAAGGTCATGGTTGATATTCAGAGATCAATTATATTTCCATATACTAGTAGCAAAGACTTGGGAGAACAAAACAAAAATGTTCCAACACACACACACACACACAAATACTTAAGAATAAGTTTAGGAAAGTACATGCAAGACTATTGCACTGGAAACTACAAAATACTGTTCAGAGAGACTTCAGAAGCCCTAAATAAATGGAGAATAATAACCATGTTCATGGATTGGAGGATATATCATTGTTGACATTTTGATTTTCCTAATTGATCTATTGATTCAATACAATCTCAATCAAAATCCCAGTGAGTTTCTCACAGAGATACAGTCCACCAATCACCAGCTTCTAATAGTGTTTAGAGTCCTGAGATAATAAGGAATCTGAGCATCATTTAAACAGCTTTCTAGTGTCTTTTTTTTCTTTCTTTTTTTTTTTAAAGATTTTTATTTATTTATTTGACAGAGAGAGGGAGATCACAAGTAGGCCGAGAGAAAGGAGGAAGCAGATTTCCTACTGAACAGAGAGCCTAATGCAGGGCTTGATCCCAGGACCCTGAGATCATGATCTGAGCCGAAAGCAGAGGCTTTAACCCACTGAGCCACCCAGGCACCCTGTTGTCCTTTTTTTCCAAACCACAGATTGTGTATCTGTGGAATGACACCACCACCAGCAAATGTAGCTCTGTTGAGAAAGTCTGATTCTTCATCTCCATGAAAAACAAGTTGCAAGTGATGAAGGGTAATACGCTTTACTTTTAAGTTTTTTGATGCATTTCCTGTCAATTTAAGTAATACAATTCTGCTTTTTTTCTTTTTTAAATTTTTTTTAAAAAGTTTTATTTATTTGACAGAGAAAAACACAGCGAGAGAGGGAACACAAGCAGGGGGAGCGAGAGAGGGAGAAGCAGGTTTCCCATCGAGCAGGGAGCCCAATGTGGGACTTGATCCCAGGTCTTTGGGATCATGATCCGAGCCGAAAGCAGTTGCCCAACCAACTGAGCCACCCAGGCGTCCTGCCTTTTTTCAATTTTATTTGAGCAAGTAGGAAATTTATTTAGCTTTCCAACCAACAGAATTTCTGCACTTGAGTTTTAACCATATTTAAGTATTACTGTGACTTCAAGGAAGCTATTGATTCTCAAGTAGTGGGTGTTGATTGAGCTGATTATTTTTAAAAAGGTGTTTGGATTTTAATTGTGATGCTGAAGTTATAGTAGCCAACATTTGGTTTTGTACAGACACTTTTACTCCAGTGTATAAGCTCAGCAAAGGTCATATCCAACCCCTCAACCCATCACTCTGCCAAACTAACCACACCACAAAAAAAAAAGAAGAAGAAGAAGAAGAAGAAGAAGAAGAAGAAGAAGAAGAAGAAGAAGAAAGAAAGAAAGTCCCAGGAGACACTGTTCAAAAGAAATAGAGGAGCTAATTCTAAAATAATAAATTCTAAAATGTAAAGTACCAAAAAAAACCAATACTGTGCTGGAAAAATAAAAAAAAAAAAGGTTGGAAGACAAATTACCATATATGAATTTATTTTTTGAAAGTTTAGAGAATCTTGGTCATGTATTTTATGGGCTATTCCTCCATCAGGATGTGTCTGATGTTTTCTCATGATTATATGGAATTATGTGTTTTGAGGGGGAAGCAGTGTCTCTATTTTCATCACATTTTATCAAAGTTACTTGCTATCAGCATGATTTATCACTCTTCATGTTAACCTTGATTACCTAGCTAAGGTAGTGCTTGTCAGTTTTTTGCCATTATAAATTTACTCTTCCTCACCCCCACCCCAAACCATACTCTTTGGGAAGAAGTCACTATGCACAACCCCACAGCTCAGATATGCTCCACTTCATTGAGGGTGGACTGTCTACAGCAATGATGTGAAAATCTGCATAGGAGATTTGTCTTTACCCTCAGTTTTCTTGTCATTTATTTATTTACTCAGTTCTTTATTCATATCAATATGGATTCATGGATATTTATATTTTGAGTCTGATATAAATTTTTTCTATAAATCTACATTAATCATGATAGTGTGCTATTGGTTTAAGAATATGCAGATGAATAGAAGATAACACAGACTTTGAAAATAGACCCATCCATATACTATTGGTTTCTGTTTTGCAAATATTTAGAAAATCACTAAAATTTTTTTCTCACATACGAATTTAAACAATTGGATAAATGGAGATCATAGTAATAATCCCTTTCCTTTCCTTTCACCTTTCTTTCCTTCCTTTTTGTTTTTAAGTTTGGTCTTATTTTCCTTTTCTTTAATTTTCCACTTTCACTGATACATAATTAAGTTCAAGGTGTATGGTGTAGTGATTTGACTTACATATATTCTAAAATGATCACCACATTGACTTTAGTTAACATCATCACCTCATAGAGATAGAATAATCAAAACAAACAAACAAACAAATTTTCTCCTTGTGATGAGAACTCCTAGGATTCACCCTCTTAACAACTTTTCTGTATACTGTAGAGCAGTGTTAGCTATAGTCAGCATGTTTTAGGTTATATATGTAGTATTTATTTATCTTATAACTAGAGGTTTGTACCTTTTGACCACTTTCCTCCAATCCCCATCCCCTCCCCCTCTGCTTCTGGTGACTACAAATCTTATCCCTTTATGAATTTGTTTTTTTTTTTTAAGACAGACATATATACATATGAGACCATACAGCATTTTTCTTTCTCTGATTTATTTCACTTGGTGTATAATGTTGTCAAGGTCCTCCATGTTATTGCAAATGGCAGGATTTTCCTTTTTAACGGCTGGATACCATTCCATTGCATTATATTCTATATCTTCCTTATCCATTCATCTGTGGATAGACACTTAGGTTGTTGCCAATTTTTGGCTTTTGTAAATATGTTGCAGTGAATATGGGGTTCAGGTATTTCTTGGACATAGTGTTTTCATTCCCTTTGAATATATTCCAAGAAGTGGAATTGCTGGATTGTATGTTAGTTCTATTTTTAAGTTTTTCATTTTTTGACAGAGGTGTCATGGCTATTTAATGGGGAAAAAGAAAGTCTTTTATTTTTTTATAAGATTTTATTTATTTATTTGATAGAGAGAAACACAGCTAGAGAGGGAACACAAGCAGGGGGAGTGAGAGAGGGAGAAGCTGGCTTCCCGCCGAGCAGAGACCCTGATGTAGGGTCTGATGCCGGAATCCAGCATCATGACCTGAGCTGAAGGCAGTCACTCAACCGAGCCACCCACGCGCCCCTAAAGAAAGTCTTTTCTTTGGAATATGCAAAACATCTGTTCTGCTGTATAAAGATGTGGAAAGAATGGCTCTCATCCTTTGTAATTTGTAAACACTCCCAAATTAATCTGTGACGTATCATAGACTTAATCATAAAAATTGAGAGTCTACAACTTCCAAAAGATAACAATGGAAAATATTTTTGCAACTCTGAAGTAGGCAAATATTGCTTAGGGAAGACAGAAAAAGTTCTAAACATAAAGAAAAAAATGGTAAATTAGACTTCATCAAAATTAAGAACATACTAACGTAAGTCACAGACTGGAAGAAGACTGCAATGCATGGTTCTGAAAGAAAACTTCTATCTCTCTATCTCTCTATCTACCTACCTACCTATCATCATCTATCTAACCTGTCAAAATGAAAACGATTAAAATGGGCAAAAGGTTTGAACAGAAACATTGCTAAAAAATATAGGAATGGCCAAAAGCATGTGAAAAAATGCTCAGAATCATAGAGAAATGCACATTAAAAGCACAATGAAATCAGCTTCCATTTTCATTAGCATACTTAAAATGGGAACACCTGGCAGCACTGACTGTCAGCAAGGGTATTCCATAACTGGAACTCATGGATCAGACTGTAGATGGTGGGACTACTTAGGAAAACAGTTTGGCAACTTCTTATGAAGTTAAACACACACTTGCTTCATGACCCAGCCATTTTATTCCCAGTCTTTACCCAAAAGAACTGAAAACATAAGGCTGTAAAAAGACTACAGTAATACTATTTCTAACAGCTTTATCTGTTAAAACCAAAAAATGGAAACAAACCAAATGCCTACCAAAAGAGAAATGATAAAGGCCTTGTGTAATCGTACAATGGGCTATTAATTAGAAATAAAAAGAAACAGACTATTGTCAAATGAAACATCATGGGTGACTATCAAAAACTTCATGCTAAGGGAGAGAAGTCGATCCCTAAAGAATATTTTATTTTCTGATTCCATTATATAAAGTTAAAGAGCAGGCAAAATTGATATATGGTGATATAAATCAGAAATGTGGCCACCTCTGCATGGATAGTGTTGTCTGGAAAGGGGCTTGAGAGAGCTTTCTGGGCTGATAACAGTCTGTCTCGATTAGACTGGTGGTTTCTCAGGTGTATGTATTTATGAAAATGTCAAATTGTATTCTTATAATCTGTGCATTTTTCTGTGTGTACATTTTTACCTCAATAAAATTAAAAATGTCATATTACAAGTTTAAACTTACTAAATTGATCTTCAGTAGATCTTCAGTGTTTACTTTATTAGAAGTAATAGAGTTAAGAGAGGCACTTCTCCATAGAAGATATACAAACGGCTAACAGACACATGAAAAAATGTTCAGCGTCACTAGCTATCAGGGAATCAAAACCACACTGAGATACCACCTTACACCAGTCAGAATGGCCAAAATTAACAAGACAGAAAACAACAAGTGTTGGAGAGGCTGCGGAGAAAGGGGAACCCTCTTACACTGTTGGTATGGATGTAAACTGGTGCAGCCGCTTTGGAAAACAGTGTGGAGATTCCTTAAAAAATTAAAGATAGAGCTACCCTATGACCCTGCAATTGCACTACTGGGCATTTGTCCCAAAGATACAGATGTAGTGAAAAGAAGGACCATATGTACCCCAATGTTCATTGCAGCAATGGCCACAATCGCCAAACTGTGGAAATAGCCAATGTGCCCATCAACAGATGAATGGATAAAGAAGATGTGGTACATATATACAATGGAATACTACGCCTCCAATCAGAAAGGATGAATATCCAACGTTTGTAGCAACATGGACTGGACTGGAAGAGATTATGCTGAGTGAAATAAGCCAAGAAGAGAAAGTCAAGTATCACATGGTTTCACTTACTTGCGGTGCATGAGGGGTAACCTGGAGGACAGTGGGAGAAGGAAAGTAAATGGGAACTAGGGTAATCTAGGGAGGGAAACAAAACAACAGAGACTTTGGACACAGAAACA
>PITA01027094.1:0-21545 GCA_004023965.1 Spilogale gracilis | reverse complement strand
ATGATATCTTGCTGTTTGATCATGTATGCATGCCACAATAGTGTTACTGTAGATGTTTAAAAAAATTAAAAAGCTATTATTCCTACCTTCGGGGAGCTTAAAATTGAGCCAGGGAGATGAGATAAGATATATGCTGGAACAATAGAAAATAATCAGGTATATAGATGGATGTGGAGCTAGCTTGCAGACAGATCTGCAGTAATTCAGAGGAAGAATAAAGCAAGAAATGAGTTATGCCAGAAGATCTATCTTACCTGTCTTTTGGGTTGAGAACATTATGAAGAGGTAAAGAGGAAAAACTCTGCACACCACTGCTGAGAAAAATGGACAAGCAGCCTTTGCAGAGAGGTAGAAGTGGGCAAAAAAGAAAAGGAGGTCTTCAGGGAACATTAAACTGGTTTCTTGGCCCAAAGCAGCAAAGGGAATGATGACTTAGCAAGAAACACATGGTTTATCCCAATGCCCACCAAGGGGCATCCCTTCTTGAGACACTAATGAAAGTTTGCATGAAGGAGAAAATAAGATCTCTTGGAAAATATTTTTAGGCTCAATCAAGTTTCAGTGTACAACTGTCTTGTCTGCAAAATGGATTATATAAATATCTAAAGACCAAAGTTTACCAAGAAAGGATGAATCAGTGCATTGATCGGAACAACTGTAAAATATGAATAATGAGAAAATGTTACAGAAGCTAAATCCCCTTATTGTAAATGGCCCCTGCTATGAGGGAAGAGTTCTGTTCAGATGCTACACGGGCAACTGAAGCAAACTGCGTGAAGATGAATTTTTGGTGGTTACCCTGACCTGTGTCAGAACAGTTGAGCTCCTGACCCAAGATAGCAGAATAATAATGCCGAATCTGAGCCATGTTTGAAGGAGGGAGTCTAAGGTCAAAGACAAAATAACTTGTCTCAGGTTTGAGGATGAGCTCAAACCACACTCAGAATAGAAATATTGTCAAGTCTGGAGCCAGAAAGCTGGAATGGTTTAAGAGATGGGCATTTGAGCAGACTAAGAAAGGAGGCCATGAAAATGATGGGGTTCTCAGAGCCTTGACTTTATGTGGTACTGAGTAGAAGACCAAGCATAGGTTTTCCAGATAGGGAGGAAGGAAGAGAGTGAAATACATCATATTTTACCCCACACTATACATTTTATTAAGGCTTCTCTTTCATCCTGGTAGAAATTGATCCTACCTAAAATAAAAGTATGGACTGCTTGTCCTTGCTATCATCATTGAATTATATCAGTATTTACTTAATAAGCGTATGAAATTGGCAAAAGTTAGCCATCTATATAGAATGATTTGACAAGTTGAAAACTATTTCAAAATAATCATTTCTAAAGATAAACCAATCTATTCCTTACCCTCATTTTCCCTTGTGCACACTCCATGGGAAAACTCAGTAGGAATAAGGTTCTGGTTTAGGGTTTACTCTTGGAGAAAAACAAGAAAGCTTTCTTTTTGTCACCACAGTCTTTTCTTCTGTTTTCTTCTGTCTATTAATCCAAATGTATGTCCCCTTCAGTAGAGTTGGTGTCTTCATGCATGTACCATTGACTTTTTTTTTTTTTTAAGATTTTATTTATTTGACAGAGAGAAACACAGCCAGAGAGGGAACACAAGCAGGGGGAGTGAGAGAGGGAGAAGCAGGCTTCCTGCCGAGCAGGCAGCCTGATGTGGGACTTGATCCCGGGTCTCCAGGATCATGACCTGAGCCGAAGGCAGTGGCTTAACCAACTGAGCCACCCAGGCGCCCCTACCATTGACTTTTGACATTAATTTATGACACAAGTTCATCCTTTACTCACCAAAAGTATTTAGTTTGAAAACTTCAGAATCTGAAGGGAACACTGGAACAAAATATATTCTTTAAAATATGTCCTCTTGTATAGCAAACAGATTTGCAAAGAATCTGAAGTGTTTTCTTTGAGGTATGGTTGCAAATCTCAACAATTGTTTCCTTACCTGTATATGCACATGTGTATATACACATGCACACAGTGCCCTAAGATTTTTAATTTTGGTCAAAAGCAAAACAGAACGTGAATACAAAGGGCTGTGTCTGGTCCCCAACCATGCTGTCAAGTAGTTCAAGTAGTGTGGAGATGACAACTTTAAGCCATCACCACCCAAACTCCCTTGTCTCTTGGCTAGAAAATTTTGGAATAAATAAATCCCACTGGCTTATGTTTATACCATTGTGTAATGTGTTGAGAGTATTTTTAGTTAAAGATTTTATTTATTTGACACAGAGAAACACAGCCAGAGAGGGAACGCAAGCAGGAGGAGTGAGAGAGGGAGAAGCAGGCTTCTTGCCGAGCAGGGAACCCCATGTGGGACTTGATCCCGGATCTCCAGGATCGTGACCTGAGCCGAAGGCAGTCGCTTAACCAACTGAGCCACCCAGGCGTCCCTGAGAGTATTTTTAAAGCAGCTTTTTAGGTCCCTTTACATCTTGGACTGCTGAAAAAAATGTCCTCCTTCTATAATGCTTCTGAGAGAAGTGGGACCTGGGCATTATATGCTCATACAAACAATAGCAAGACTGTCACCTGAGGCTTTCCATAGGCACTCTCTGTTGTGTTGAGATGCCAAGAATCCCTAAACACAAAGAGAATCTTCTTTCTTCTTCTCTTCCTCCTCCTTCCCTTCCCCCTCTTGCCTCTCCCCTTCCTTCCTTCTTCCCCCACCCCTCCCTATTGTCCTATTCCTCCTCCTCCTCCTTTTTCTTCTCCTCCTCTTCCTCCTCCTCCTCTTTCTTCTTCTTCTCCTTCTCTTCCTCCTCCTCCATCTACTTCTTCTTCCTCCTCTTTATCCTCCCCCTCTTCCTCCTCCTCCTCTTCCACTTCCTCCTTCTCCTCTTCTTCTTCTTCTCTCAAATGGTAGTGATAAACATTTAGGGCAAGGGCTTCCATAGTTCTTCTTACAGAAAAATGCTAAATTGAAACAACACTGCAGTGCTGATCAGTTATAAATTCTAACTTTTTAGCCTAGGAGCCAAGACTATCAGGGCATAATCTAATGGTCCTCACAGTAATTTCCAGTCTCCTCCTCTCTGGTTAGTTGTATGGGAATGATAACCTTTAAAAAAAGTCTTCAGATAGGACAAAGTATTGGAATATGTCTTTATATTTAAGAGGCATGGACGCCAAAGCTCTATTCTTGGCATTGCCAAATTACTGTAGTAAGAAATGTGCTTTCATTGCCTTTTTGATCTGTTACATGTATAAAAATAAGGGAGTATCCCTGCTCAGAGAGAAGGAGTTGAGCTATGAGTCTCTTTATATATTGAATTATTAGGAAGAATAGAGAACTCTTGCAAAGGATTGAGAAAACATTTCAAAATAAATTTTTAAAAAGATACACAGGTAGTGAATAGGAAGAATGTAATACAAGAAAGGTAAAAGAGGACTGGAGGGGATCATGTCACTTAGAGCAGATCATACAGCAGACCTGAACATCTTTTGAAACAGTTTCATCAATATGTTCTGAGACATCAGTAATAACCCCAGAAGATGAGGGGATGAGTTGAGAAAAAAAGACAACTGTTCACATTGCTTGGGGACTCCTTACTGAGAAGTAAAGGCCTGGATTTATGGAGACTGACACTGATAATCCAGAAATCTGCTGAGTCATTGGGGCAGTCCTGCTAACCAGTCCTCTTCAACTCAATTACTTCTTACACTGGATGAGTTATTTAAAGAAAACTTAGAAGGGATCTCTATTCATGTTATCTCCATCCTGGGTAGAAAGTCCAAATACCTGAAAGCAACTTTAAATGGACTGTTGGGAATTGGGAAAGAACAAAAGAAAAGGATATGGAAATGAACCACTATGATGAAGATATTATCAAAGAACAGGATTTGGTTTTTTGGATTATGCCAAAATGATGGATTCTTGGCAGGGCTAAAGAGTAAATAGCAAAAGCAAGGAAGAGAATCAACCAGATCAAAAAAGTTTTAAACTGGTATTTGAAGAAAGATAAAAAAACATATTCTGGAGAAAACTTTAAGGCAAAGAATTATGGAAAGGATACATAAAAAAGAAGCTACAGAAAGCTTCTACATAAAAACATAGAGAATAATGAATTGAGTTTGAATTTCAGTGGAAAAAAAATTAGAGTCAAGAATTCAACAGATAAGATAAGACCAAGGATAAAATCTGGCTAACAATGAAAAATAAAGGCTGTGTTTGAAAAAAACAAACAAACAAACAAACAAAAAACCAGGATAAATATACCTAAAAGTAGAACAAATCCCTTTATCAAGAAATTATACACTTATAATGAGAAATCCATTAATTTGTAAAACACATTTAAAAAGCAATGGGGCAAAGATCAAAAGACAATAAAAAATGATTTTGGTGTGGAACTAGACTACAGACTATCTTTTCACTTGGGGTTATGAATAGTTTCCCAAATGTAGATTAAAGCCAGACATAGAGGCAAGATACATCAGAGTCAGAGAATCCAGCTGCTACGGTATTTGTTCATTCTCATTCTTCTAGGAGCAGAACATCTGAGAGATCGTCATCTCATTTACCTACATTTCCTTCAGTCAATAATTAGGGAAACTTATTCAAAATTCCATTCTAAGTGTCATTTAATAATTTGAACTAATGGGAAGTGTGGGGGAGAGTGTAGTGTCCTTTTAGTATTTCATTATGAGGGGCATAAATTAATGGTGAGGATAATCAAACAAAATTTACATGTGATTGGCTTGGGCTGGAGAAGCTTGCCATGGATTAGGCAAAAAGTAGATCTGGTTTAAGCCCTCTGGGTTCAACTCTTGTTTCTGAGTGACCTTTACCAAATCTACCCTTTCCACTAATTTCTAATGAGTAGTTTACATGTATACAGAATTTAGTGTTATTATCATATGCTGTACTAGACCAGAAAATTTGACTTCAGAAATTCCATAATTCTTATACCAGTAAGGTCACTGAAATAGAAAATGACTGCAATCATTTCAAAATCTGACAATTAACAGTATCTGCTTATGGGAAGAGGAAAAATGGTCATACTGGGCCAGTTACTAAGCAACCACATTGTGGCACCCTATCTCACCAGGCTGGGAAGAGAATAAAGAAACAATGCTCTCCTATTAGATCCTATTAATCCCCTTCAAAGGGACACATAACCATGCAAAGATGGCAAGTCCTTTTTCTAGTAACCTACCAGTAAATGGGATTTTGCATTTCTATGATTCTTCTTCCCATTGTCCTGTATTAAATTTAAACGTATCTTGAGACAGACCACATTGGGAATTACAAAAGCTACAATGAATGAATGGATGAATGAATGAATGAATGAATATATTAAAACTTAACAGGTAGTAGTGCATATATTTTGCCCTTGACCTTCACTCAGATAAAACTAAACAGAGAATATTATTGTTATTATTATTACTATTATTATTTTATATACAGGCTCCACAACCAGTGTAGAGCCCAGTGTGAGGCTTGAACTCATGATCCTGAGATCAAGACCTGAGCTGAATTCAAAAGTCAGGGGCGTAGTGCTTGAACCACCCAGGTGCCCCAGATAAGAATATTATTACTAATTTTGCAATGATCACCCACGGTTTAGAAATATTTATCTATTAAAATACAAAGCACATATTAAAAGCTAAAAAAAAGTGAAAAATGGGTGATGTATGGAAGTGTTAAATCAGTGTATTGTACACCTGAAACTAATATAACACTGTATGTTAACTAACCGGAATTAAAATAAAACTTTAGAAAAAGAAGCACATGGGAAAAATTAAAGCCAAGAAATATGAATGTTTACCAAAAGAGAACACACACAAAAATATTCCAAAAACTATTCTTAGGAGAAATACTACAAATGCTGAGACCTAATGGTGGTATGATGATTACTCAAGACAGTATATTCTTTTTCTTGATTCTGTTTGAAAAATAAATTGGACCCGTGATATCAGAAAAATTGACCACAATCTGTACATGGTCAACATGTATTTTATTAGCCTAAAGGAAAATATATATCTGTTTAAGCTGTTTTTCTTGAAGATTATTCTACAAAGTACCCCATTGTCTAAGGCACTTTTTAAAATGCAGATTTTTGATCTTTTGGCCATGCCTACTAAATCAGATTCTATAGGTGATGTCCAAGAGTACATGCTTTAAAAAAAAAAAAAAACACCCTAGGCCATCCTTACTTAGGTCGGTGAAAGTTAGAAAATTGTTTTATACAGTTTTAAGGTCTTCATTAAGACGATTCTGATATCTAACCTACAATGACACTAAATTTCACTTTATTAAATGAAATGTATTTCCAACCTGGATTGCTTTATTTCTTGGATATAGATACTCCTTATAGATTTGATTGTGTTGTCCATGGGAAGTTAAAAATGTTACAGCCCCAAAGGATATAAAACTATGCCTATCTGTGATTGTCATCTTGTTCAGTTAATAAGAAATAATAACAATCATATCATCTTGGGAAGTGACATGAATTGCGGTGACCATTTTCACCTTGACGGCTGAGGAGTAGGATCTCCAGAGATTCTTTTCTGAAAAAAGTATATCCAAAGCCAGAGTCTTATTCAAAGTTAAAAAAAAAAAAAAAAGTGTCATGACTATATGTATAATTTAAGTTCAACAAAGATTGAGATGTATCTTTCATTTGACTCTGCTTATGAAATATATAAATAAATGGAATTCATTTCCTTTTATTATCATTTTACTTTTTTAGGTTTGTATTTTTCTTTGCTCTCTTCTTTTCTCTTCTTTCCTTCTCTCTTCTTCCCTTCCCTTCCCTTCCCTTCCCTTCCCTTCCCTTCCCTTCCCTTCTCTTCTCTTCTCTTCTCTTCTTGTCTTTTCTTGTCTTTACTTTTCTTTTCTTTCTTCTTTCTCCCCAAGGAAGGAATAACATGGGGAAGGCGAGGGTTGGGAAGAGGGAGCAAACACCCAAGCTGCCAACTGTTCCAGAGGAAATGTCTTTGTAGTATAGGAGTTCATTAGGGATCCAATGGAGGGAAGTAAACTAATTACAAGAAGCTAACAAGCTCTCCTCCCCTGAAGATGACATTCAGTATTGACCTGCTAAAAAAATATCAGACACATTTATTAGCACAGGGGTTGGTGCTTGCCCTGTACTAAAACAATACAGAATGTGTTGGCACGAGCCTTGTGTCATGTGTTGCCTCTAGAACAGCATCGATGTATCTGAACATGGGTCCATCCGACTGCATAATGCAAACAACATACTGAAGCTGCGTCGCATCTGTGCCAGAACTTTGGCGTCCTTATAAATCATTTCCCAGCTCTTGCTGGGGCAACAGGAAAGAAATTGCTGGCATATAAATGTAAATGATAGCACGTCCTCTGGATTAGAATAATAATCAAGTTGATTTACTGGCTTTGCACAGTTCCCGGAGAAAGTCTGAGAGTGAGGAGTGGTTTTAATGGTGTGGAGGGCTTGGCTTTTGCTGAGCCATTCACATAGAATGAAAATCATAAGCCATCCCAGCTGATCTATCACAGCTTTCAGGGCAGAAATTTCCATCAATATGAGGAAATATACTGGAGTGAGAATGAATTCCACACACCAGGTCAGTATGATGTCTCATTTCTTCATATCCTATTGTGGCCCAAATAAAAGTAATTGATCTACACCAGCAGAGCTGGTGGGCTCAGCTTATTTCTACTGTCCTTATTATGTGTTTAAGTACTTTGCAGGGGTCAAGAGGAAACCCAAGGCAAAAATCTCTCTGACTTTAGATTCATAGTCTTGAGAAGTGATATTGCTAGGCCGGGATGGAAAGAAATGTATCCTTAAAAACAATAAACTTTCCCATTATTTTGGAGCCTATGCAAATCTCAGTGTTGTTCTTTCCTCCTTCTCATTCTCCTCCCCAGCTACTCCCCCTCCTCCTTTTTTTTATTCCTCTTTTTTTTCTTCTCCTCCTCCTCCAGAATTGCACATTGTGTTTTATTCAGCCCTAGTGATAAACAGGTAAAGAATTCAAGTTCCTGAAACACTGGCCTCTCTTCAGTTTCGGAATAGTTCTGTCTATAACGTAGTGATACATGTAGTCATTCTAGGAAGCACAAATCTGAACATAAACTCCATCAACAAAGTAACAAGGGAACTGCATCATTCTCATTATCCTAGAAATTATAGTTTAGGTTCCTCACTTGACAACAAATATTAGAATAGTAGATGCAAAGTAATAAAGTTTATCCATAATTTTCTAGAAGCTAGTGGAAGTTCTAATTGATTTCCTGTCCTGAAAAAGAAGGATGTCATTATTACAGACCAATGAAGGAAATCATTTCAGCAAAAAAAGAAAAAAAAAACAAAAAAAACCCTGACAGATGCCATCTCATATACAGGGCAAAATGTTTACAGCTCTGCTTAGAAATCCACATTTTCTTCTTCAACTCTGCATTGTGAAGAGAGATTACAAATCTATGTGTCCTAAAATTCACTTCTCGACAAAGAGTGAAGAAATGTCATAGGTCTTACAGAAGTTTGAAGGGCCTGTGACCAATTCATTATGAAACTCAATTATTTCACTTGAATATTTAACCACATTTAACAGATTTGGTGAATTTACTTTTATTGGCCTTTTCTCCTAATTATATTCTCTGACATTTTTAGTACCATTCATAGGTTTATTTATCTATCTGTGTATCTACTTACAGAGATAGAATTGTACATGTGTACATGTATGCTTCCATTACTTTTTATGATGATGATTATAGTATTGAACATTTTTAAAATATGATTCCGTTATTTTACTTGAGAATCATTTGTTAGGATAGTTAACACTCAGTGTTTCTGGCATTGCCCTGTTTCACACAGGTACAAGCATATAGTCATATCTATTAATGCATAATTAAAGTACATGTAATTAGATGAATTGGTGTGCTTCCTGAATGAGCAAGTGAGGTGGCTTTATGGGTAAGTCAATCTTCTTGTTCAGGTATTTTTCCTTTCTTCTTCTTCTTCTTCTTCTTCTTCTTCTTCTTCTTCTTCTTCTTCTTCTTCTTCTTCTTTTTATTCTTATTCTTATTCTTATTCTTATTCTTTTTTTTTTTTAATTGAAAGAGAGAGAGAAAGAGCGCACAAGAGGGGGTAGGGTCAGAGGGAGAAGTAGCCCCTCACTGAGGAGGGAGCCCAATGCAGGACTCAATCCCAGGACTCTGGGATCATGACCTGAGCCAAAGGCTGTTGCTTAACCAACTGAGCCACCCAGGCACCATTGTTCAGGTATTTCTGTTAGGATAACTTTTACAGTATATGGGGAATACTATATAGCTCCACTTTTCACAGTTTATCACGAGCAATAATCCAAAAAAGTTATATGGTCCGTGCATAGAGATGTCCACTGCAGTATTATTTGCAGTGAAGAATACTTTGAAGCCGTATAAATGCTCAACAACAGGGGGAAATAAGGATGATCTATCATATTGAATAAATATATAACCTCTAAAATAGTTTCAAAATACCAATTTTGAGAACCAGATAGCAATTAGGGAAAGAAAGGTGGTGACATAGCTATACAGAATAAAAAGCAACAAACAAAAGTACATTTAAAAGTAGCAATTTCCTCCCAACTGATGGCTTTTACGGGTTTTAGCTTGATAATTTTTAGTCTATTATCTTCATAATAAAAATATTTTGGAAATATTGGCACGTTCGTTATTGAAGTTTTTTATGACACTATCATGACATTTCTGTGACACACTTTAGAACTAAATATCTTCTTGAACAGTTACAATATTGTTTATCAAATTTAATTTCAATATGTAGAGTTTTTCTTTCTTGTCTTTTCCTGCTCTGGCCTTAGGATTAGTGGCAGATTCCTACTGCTTTGGATGGTTTTACACATCACTCCCCCCATCATCCTACCCCTGTCCCAGCCTCCACAACCCCGCCTATAGTGATTTCAAGGTCTCTGGTAAAAGAAAAGTAGCTTTCCTCAACAAATGCTTAGTGTACTGTTATTATTCTGTCACTGCATAATGAATTGGTACACACTTAGAGACGTAGAACTGCACAAATTTACCACCTCACAATTTCCCAGGGTCAGGAGTTTGGGGGTGGGTTTGCTAGCCATCTATCCAGGAGCTCTTTGGACTGAAATCAAAGTCCCGTGGTAGTGCCTTTCCATCTGAAGCTCAGGATCCTCTTCCTCGGATTTCTGGAAGACTTGCAGCTGTAAACCTGAAGTCCTTACTTTCTTGACAGCTCTCAGTCAAGGGTGTCTTTTGCTCCTGGAGGCCTCCTACCATTTCTTTCCCCCTAGTCCCTTTTCTGCCGCTTCAAGACCAGCAGGGAAAATTCTCCCTCATCTGTTCTATCTGAGTCTGACATAAAACAGCGTTGCCACGAGAGTGATTATCCTGCCACCTTGCCGAAGGGGAGGGGATTCCAAAGGTCACACACAGCAGCCGGTGGGAATCTTGGGGGTCAGCTCAGAATTTTGCTTACTCCTATCTAGACTATAAAAAATAAAGATGTTAAAAGATTTTTTTCTAAGTTAAATAAATTACTACATAATATATAAAATATAAAATCAAAAAAATTAAATACAGTCCCTTGATTTCTATAGAACAAGGAGAAACAGAGACGTAGAATATATTTTAATGTAATCTGTCTGTGATTTGTGGGAGTAACACCATCCCTTGGGTAAAAAACTAAATAAGGACGTATTTGGCTTTCTGGAGAATTTTTTTTTACTAAATATATTAAATTTCTAAGGAACTTAATGTCTTTTTAAGGAATGAACTTGTTGTCTGTAACCTCTCATTTCCTCAGAGGTGAGTGTCTTCGTTGGGGTATTTCTCCTGAGCAATTCCTACAAAGTATGGCCGATGCCACAAGAGTGGAGGGCACATTCACACTAAAATCCATTCTGCTTTGGTTCAGCTCTAGTCTACCTATAAGAGCATTGACATTTATATGGTGGCCCATTTTAGTCTGAAGTGTGACAAGATGGCACACTCACCAGACACATAGTGACTCACCTACTATCTTCTGTTGTGTGGATGAAGTGAAGAAAACTGATGAGATCTAAGTGGGGTTATAATGGAGCCATTAACTCTGTGAGAAGGGAAGCACCATACTCAAAGTCTGAGTTATGAATACAACCTGGATAAAACCGAGGTAATGATATGAGCTTCCCACTTAACTCCCCCGAGAGGGGGGAAAACCAGGAAACGCCATCAGCTCTCATCTTCAATGAATTTACCAAGTGTTTAGACACAAACATAGACACATTGGTGCTTTACTTTCTCAGCTGTCAAATTCCCTGCGATCATCTCCATTTAGGAACATGATTTGGCTGACCCATTCTAGAATGGACTCTAGCAGTTTTTCCAAGTTGTTTTTTCCCAAAGACAGCAGACCACAACTCTGTATTCTGTGAGCAGTGGAACATTATTTAGATTAATTACCTAACTCTGTGGGGGTTTCTGGCAAGCACCCTTCACCTGGAAGCACATCTTTAAACCATTACATTTATTTTTTTATTTTTTTAATTTAAACTCAATTAGACAACATATAATATATACTCAGTTTTTGATGTAGTGTTCAGTAATCCATTAGTTGCTTATACCCAGTGCTCATCTCACCATATGCCCTCCTTAATGCCTATCACCCAATTATCCCATCCTTCCACCTACCTCCCCTCCAGCAACCTTCAGTTTGTTTCCTAGAGTTATGAGTCTCTCATGAGTCTCCCTCTCTGATGACCTTCCATTCAGTTTTCCCTCCCTTCCTCTCTGATCCTCTGTGCCACTTCTTATATTCTACATGAGTGGAAACCATATGACAATTGTCTTTCTCTGATTGATTTGCTTTACTCAGCATAATACTTCCTAGTTCCATCCATGTCTATGTAAATAGTAAGTATTCATCCTTTCTGATGGCTGAGCCATATTCCAGGGTATAGATGAACCACATCCTCTTTATTCACTCATCTGCCAATGGACATCTCAGCTCTTTCCACAGTTTTGCTATTGTGGACATCGCTACCATGAACCCTGGGGTGCACATGTCCCTTCGGATCTCTATATTTGTATCTTTGGAATAAATACCTAGTAGTACAATTGCTGGGTCATATGGTAGCTCTATTTTTAACTTACTGAGAAACCTCAATATCATTTTCCAGAGTGACTTTACCAGCTTGCATCCCCACCAACAGCATAAGAGAGTTCACCTTTCTCCACATCCTCGCCAACATTTGCTGTTTCCTATATTCTTAATTTTAACTGTTCTGACCCGTGTAAGGGACCTTTAAACCCTTTTAGCTCATTTTCTGATAATGGAGTTTTTAACCTATCCTCCTGTCAGGACTGACTCATAACAAATAAGCATGCTTGGAAGTTATCATTTACTTATTTAGTGAACAAAGTTTTTCTTGTTTGCCAGGAATTTCTGTTTTCCAATTCAAATCAAAGAAGTTTCATTGGATTAAGGAAAATAAACATTTCCTTTCAGGAGCTAACCAATACTTTCTCAAAATGTTTCTTCAGCAGTACAACTAGAATTCTTCCTTTCAATTTTATTATTCATTTCATGTTGTGGATTTTATTTTGTATTTTTAAAGAATTTTTGTTTATTTATTTGACAGAGAGAGAGCACAAGCAGATGGAGTAACAGGTAGAGGGAAAGGGATAAGCAGGCTCCCCTCTGAGCAAGGAGCCTGATGCAGGGCTCAAACCCAGGACCCTGGAAACATGACCTAAGCTGAAGGCAGTTGCTTAACCAACTGAGCCACCCAGATTGATTGTTGATTTTAAATGGCAGATGCCTATTCTTTTGTTTTTCTAAAAATCTCATTGTTTTTTAATTCCTTCCTGTGAACTCTTTCAAATAATCTCTAAAATACTGCCTAATATCTTGGCATACAATGGTATATTTTGGCATATAATTATTTTTATCCATGTATAAATAAGGATACACCAGTCAAATTGTTATATAAATTAGAAAAGCATGCAATATTTTATTAGCAAAGATTCTGAAAATATAGATTAAAACTAAACTATGTATCTCATCTTGCCTAATTAATGACTTGAGCTGCAACCTCATCAAGCATCAAAGAAGTGATATAGGTCTTTGGTCCACAAACGTGATTAATCATTTTTATCATTCTGGGAGCATGCTGCATCATGGATTTCTCTCTCTTTCGCCACCCTGAGATTCAGATTCAATAGGTTTGAAAGTTTTCATGTTCTTTGTTAATTATAGGCACCACTGAGTGAGATGAATTTTCTTAAAATTCTCACCGATGAAGTCATGGATGAAGATTTTTATTCCAAATATTTTTCTTCTTGAGGTATATACTTTATGAAGAATGAAGGTATTCAGAGAGATTTAGCATTACTTGCTATAAATAAAAGTCTCTCCATCAGTGTAAAACTCTACAGTTTTTATCTAATTAATTTCAGTAACATTCCTCAAGAGAAAATAGAAAATTTGCACACTCTTACTACAAACTGCATTTATGCAAGTATGTTTTTTTAATCTATCCATTTATCAATCAACCTATGTGATTATCTATCATCTGTCTGTCTATATACCTACCTATCCTACTTATCGGCCTATATTTTGATTTGGGTTGCCCTTCCTATAATGCTTCTTAAATAACTGCCTTACAAGCCCATTTTAATAAATATTTACATTTCTTTTATTGATCTCCTAAAATCAGAAAAACACTATCAGCAATCCATCAATGTGTATTTTTTACCTTCACCTCTTTCCAGCTTCCATGGGTCCTTTTTCATGGTAAAGCATGCTTGAGTTTGGTGACCTTACACAGACTAATGATTTTATTCTAAAACATACAGTTTCTGAAAGCAACATACACACATACACACACAAATATCACAGCAGAAATTCAGCCATTTGAACAGACTTAATATGGTGTGATCCTGATCTCTGTGGGTGAGATAGATTTGGAAGTAAATTTTCCCAAAAATGAACACAAGAGAAGAGGTAAAAGTATTTCAGAGTGTATGTTCTCTTTGCTCTCCCAGTGCCTCCTGCCAAGAAGGATGTGTGGAGTCATCATACCGTCTGTTCAGAGCTCTCTTAATTGGCATTACTCAAGTATAGATAATTGTCTGAAAGTATGGCCTTGCTCATACCAGTGAACTTGTTCTCCAGAGAAGAAAACTGATACAGGCTTCTTTGTTATCAAAGGGTGAAGAAATGTGACAATCTGGGAACTGGTTTTAGGGCCCCATCTGCTAAACCAGAGAGAAATCAAGATTTTACAGTTCTATAAATATTTTAGTGTATCCCATCATTTATGAACTGTGGCAGCTATCATAAAACGTCTCTGACTTTTGTTACAACTGCATATAAGGCCAGAAAATTGCATCTCGTGGTAAACCATAAAAACCTAAGTAAAAGCACCATTCCTTTCAGTATATTCTAAAAATATACAACCTCCCTGTCAGTACATGGCAGACTAGTTACCATCCCAGGATGCCTGTTTCGTTCTAATTTTTTTTTATCTGATCTTACCCTGGTCTTTCTGAGTCCTTCTGTATTTCAGTATCTTTTTATGTTTCATAAATAACAGTCATCATCATAGAACAGCTGAAATAGATTTTACTTTGTCATAATGGACTATAAGCAAGAGACACAGGATGATGGTAATTCGGCCATGCAATAAGCTGTCATTCTTGACCTAATGTCTAATTGTTCAGGTGGTGATTCCTGCTTGCTCTCTACTGAGTTTCTTCAGTGTCATGATTAACATAGCTTAGTTACAAAACAGTCAGCAGATTGATAAGAGGTGGCTACTCCTCAGGAACCCTGTAGAAGAAAGATACATAAAGCTGACTGGACAGTTAAAATTAAATTAGTGATTTGTATATTGTTTTGTAATTTAAAATAAAATTAAAATAGTGACATGTAGATTGTTTTATCTCCTTATTCCACACACACTTGTCCTCTGACTTTTTAAAATGTTTTGTCATATCTGTGATTGTTTGACTCTTAAATATGTTTTGATCCCTCTGATGACCTATGAAACACATAACTGCTTTGGGGATCGTGTCATATTTCAAGGAGGACAGACCATTCCAAATGGCATCATTTGAATAGACAGCAGATTATTTCTCTTATTACATGGCTATGCATGGATAGACCCACTAAGGTTAACGTGGTAATAGATCCCAGGGTCTGCAGTCATTTCTAGGAACCTGAGAGCTTTCACTGTATGGTGATATACATAGGATGCTCTATGGATCATATTAGGGGGAATTAGCAATAACACTATTCTCTGTTCTTTGCTTCTTACACATAGATGGATACACGATTCTCAATGTCCAAATTCTGCCTGAACATTTATCATAAAGTCAAATATTTCTCAGCTTATTTTTGATGTGATTTCTGACCCCCTAAAATATATCCTTCCACTCTCATTTCGTTCCCTATAAATAAGCCATTTTCATTTGCTGTGAATGATGTCAGACTAATACTTGGATGGGAATGTAATGAGAAGCCGGTTTATGGCCCACAAACACAGTGTAGGCACCCTGAGATTTAGGACAGATGGCCCTGTGCACCTGTGTTCTCAGACATAAGTGGTGGGGACAAAGTTATAACATGGACCTTCACCCTATACTATATAAAGCCTAGCTCTGACCTAAAAAAAATACGACAGAGCAGAGGAAGAATCTGGGAAAAAAACAAAACAAAGCAAAACAACAACAACAAAACAGACAGACAGACAGATAATCTGAATGGAGGGAAAATGGACAGAACTCTAGGAATACTCTTGAGACCCTGGCAGGAGCTCTGCAAAAAAAGGAGCTCCATGCTGGATGGAGGCCCAGTGACGTCTGCCACCCAGTAATGGAGCACCTTTCTGGTGCTATGGGACTCCTGATAATGACAGGTGTCAGAAGATGCCACGTGCCCGGATCCTTAAAGGCAATGCAGATTTGTGACCAAGACACTGGCTGTCTAGAATGCTTGACCCAAAGCCTTCTGGATGCACTGACCAGTGAGAGAAGGGTAAGGACTGAAAACCACAATGAGGGGAACAAGTTATACTGATTTGCAAAGGTGACATATATCAGTCTTGTGAAAGGTTTACCATGAAAACTTTACCACTTGCTAGCTCAGATGAGTTTATTTAATATCTCAAATCCGTAGTTTCCTCTAACTGGGCTCCCTTGAGTTCCCAGTAGAGTGTACTGGCAGGACCATGTTACTGCTTAAATATTTTGAATAACACCCCTGTCTACCCATATTTACTGTGAGAATCAAAGTAGGGAAGGTAATGAAACTCTTATCACAGTGCCTGAAATAGAGTAAAGTACTCAAAAAAATCTCATCTCTTGTTATTACACACACCATGTCAGTGTGCCTGATGCTCAGTAGATTTTGTCTGAATTGAATTAAGTTGAACAGTAAAGATATACAAAAGCATTATATCATGAACAATGGTCCTGGATGGGTACATCTCAGCTATCCTAAAATAGCAATGAGTTGAATGAGTATCTAATAATGTCAGATATGGTGATAAGTACTATCTGATATTTGCTTATAAAATTCTCATATTACTGCTCTAATTCTGTTATTTTTCCACTTACCTAATCAGGTAAGTGGACACTAAATTTGAGAGAGGCAAATTAACTTACTGGGAGATTATATAACTGAATGGCAAAATTAAGATTTGAACTCAGGTGACCTGGCTTAAAATCAAAGACAAAGGGGGAACACAAGAGCAGACTGATTAAGGAAAATACTCCTGAGTCAATACTCTCTCTGTCACAATAGAAAAATAACCTTATAAATGTTGAGTAACTAAAACAATCAAGATCTTACTATTTTATCTAAAAATCCCTAAAATCTCTGCAAGTGTTACAATTTGTGAATAGTATAGATTCTATAGTCTTAAAAATAAGTTTTATATTAGAGCTCAGCAGTTAATGAGTTCTTTGGAATGCATGCTCTTCCTCCTACAGGAAGTCCTCTTGGGGCAGGCCACATGGTGCTGTCAGAGGAAAATCCCCATGTGTTCTAAGAAAAGGCCTCTCACCTCTTCCCTTACAAAGGGACAGAAGGACATTGCAGGAATAATCCACTAGTGCCTGCTTTCATTTTACTGAACATGGTATAAGACCTTACTTACTGTTGCTGCATTGTTGTTTAAGCAGAATTTGGACCAGTGAGTAGAAATTATAAGTAGATTCGGGCACCTTGGTGGCTCAGTGGGTTAAAGCCTCTACTTTCAGCTCAGGTCATGATCTCAGGGTCCTGGGATCAAGGCCCACTTCAGGCTCTCTGCTCGGCAGGGAGCCTGCTTCCTCCTCTCTCTCTGCCTGCCTCTTTGCCTACTTATGATCTCTCTCTCTTTCTCTCTGTCAAATAAATAAATAAAATTGTTGTAAAAAAAGAAATTATAAAGTAGATTTAATTTCTATCAAATAAAGAACTTTCCAAACCGTTAGAGCAGCTGCTGGCTATCTTCCATTCTAGAAGAGATTTTAGCAATAGTCAGAAAATTAATCAGATGATGTCTACATTGCCTTTCACCTTGAAACTCTATGATTCTATGCCAGAAGAGCATTTATTCAAAAACAGATATTCTCCTTTAGTTGGTAACCCATAATCACATTTTTGAAAAAGGAATTAAATCTCATCTTTATAAAGAAAATATGGAGAAGCCTCGTCACAGATGAACTCATTTGATCAGTAACCCAGACTCACTGAGCGCCTAGTGTGTTTTGACCAAAGCATGTGTAGTTCTGTCCTTGTGAACCATAGCAAACAACACAGTCTAGTTTTAGATGATGCATCTGGCATACCCTGATCAGTGAAAAATCAGTGTCTGAAATTTTAAAAGTGAAGACATTTCAAGATGGCAAAGTGGAGGTAAAATTTTAATCCAGATAGATTCCCACACATTTTTGAGATCTCGTTTGTGCCCTTTTTTTTTTTTTTTAAAGATTTTATTTATTTGACAGAGAGAAACACAGCCAGAGAGGGAACACAAGCAGGGGGAGTGAGAGAGGGAGAAGCAGGCCTCCCGCAGAGCAGGGAGGCCGATGTGGGACTCCATCCCGGGTCTCCGGGATCATGACCTGAGCCAAAGGCAGTCGCTTAACCAACTGAGCCACCCAGGTGCCCCATCTTTGTGCCCTTCTTCACAGTCTGTGCTTGGCTGTGCTTTTCAAATCTGAGTGCTGACAAGACCACAATCTTATAAGAAAGAGCTCCCAGTTCCATTTTCAAGTTGCCCATGTGTGTCAGAAAGCACAACCCCTCCTCTCTCCTTCAGCTAAGAGTTAGTGATGAGCCTGATAGAAAGACCATGGGCTGTGGGAATTCATTTCCAAAGCAGGAAGTGAGACCAGGAGGAAACACAACAAAGTTTCTGCATGTTGTTGTAACCAAATCCACGTCTGTGTTTAATCAAAGGGCACTGGTGAGTCACGAGGAGGAGGGCAGGGCTCTGAATTCAGTAATCAGTGGAGGAAGCCCACATCAAAATGCGGCACCATACTCGACTTCCTGCTCACCATTGTTCTACAGACAGTCTTGAAGTAGAAGATTCCACCTAGGTGGTCGATGTTTTTGGCTCTTGTCTTCAAGCTCCGTGGCTTTCAGAGAAATGCATGCCTCCAAGCCACAAAGACAGGATGGCAAGGTCCTTTTTTACCAAAAGAATAGTGACATTGCTGGATTTGGACCAGTGACATTGCTGGATTTGGACCAGTGACATTGATGGTTTTCTGGACCCTCCTCCTCCAGCGGTTCTGTGATTGGGCCTGAGGGAAACGCTGTGTTTGCCTCCTTGTCCCTGCCGGCATCTTGCCTGACTGAAGGGGCAGCCCTCCCTCCTGTGGTGTGAGTTATCTCTCTCCCCAAGATCTCAAGGGGACTCCAAGGCAACTTTGCCTAGGGCTTTGCATTTTGAAAGTCTGTCCCTGGAAAACGTTATCTTCCTGTGGCACATGGGCCTCTGCAGGAAGTGTTCTTCTAAGGAAAGAAAGTAATTTTTATTCACAAAATGCTACCTAAAATAGGAACTATGATGTGTATTGCAGAGAAATCTAACAAGAGTGAAATCGAACATCCCAGAATTACAAGCAGAAGACTACATCCAGAGTTGTTTTTGTAAAGGAACCTAAGTGGAATAGAGGTTAGAAAAACCATCATGGGAAGGGTGCCTGGGTGGCTCAGTTGGTTAAGCGACTGCCTTCAGCTCAGGTCATGATCCCGGAGGCCGGGGATCGAGTCCCACATTGGGCTTCCTCCTTGGCAGGAAGCCTGCTTCTCCCTCTCTCACTCCCCCTGCTTGTGTTCCCTCTCTGGCTGTGTTTCTCTCTGTCAAATAAATAAAATCTTAAAACAAACAAACAAAAAAAACATCATGTTAAAAGTCAGACCATTTTTCTATTCCATGAACTAAATCCATACTTAGCATCAATTTATACTGAGCAAATCTGGAGATTTGGAATAATACTATTTTGCAAATAGCCTATTGGCATGTTCTTACTCAAAACAGGGCTCTGTACCACTTTTGAATTTAGCCATATATTTTAAATTACTTCTTTGATTACTTCATTTGTAATTTGAATAACTAGAGCTTTAAGCTCTTTTTTAAATGTAAATATATTCTCATATTCTTTTTATTTTCCATATTCAATTTATATATCAGGGGTTGCCTATCCTCAGGGGAAAAATATCATTGATGGCTTAGTTATATTAAAAGCCTTATTTAATATTTTCTAATAATAATAGTTAACACATAGCATTTATTAAATATTCAGCCAAGAGAACCTGTAATTCTATACCCCAGATATAATGGAATGGACCTCAGGAGGCTCTTCTCTTCTCTACTCCAAGACAAAACTCACCGCCTTAACATCAATAGAAAAGTTTATGCAACCAATCCAAGAGTCAATTATTGATCAAAGTCCAATGTGAGGAGATTTCACCCTTAAGATGATTAGTCACCCAGAAACCATAGCTCAATAAGCAGTTTTTTGCTCACAGTTTAGAGCTGTTCTTGCATTCCTTTTAGGGGACATTCGGTCCTGGAAGAAGCATGCCAGGGGAGGTCATAAATAAGGGACATTATAGACCTTCATGCATCTTTTACATGCATGAAGGTCTTTTACAACAAAAGGAATCTGTGGATGGAGAAAATTATTCTGAATAGGTGTCTACTCAACATATGAAAGATGACAACTTTCTTACTTTCTGAACTTTGTATAAGCTCCTTGACTTATAGATGTTTGCAGAGCAATTTCTTTCTCCTGGCTTGCTTATTCTTGTGCGGATCACATGTTGACTGGAGGAAAGCAACGTGATCATGTAATTGCAGCCAGAACAAATACTCCTGCGACCCCATAGGCTGGCATGAGTTTACGGCATCCTATTTCCACTACCTAAAGGAAGACCACCTTACTTCAAAGCAAAATAGAGACTCTTCTACTTTAGATATATTTTTCAAAACAAGGCTTGGTATAACAACAGAAATTAGAGATATAATATTAAAAAATTTCCTTTGCCTGTTTGCATGTGTTCTTTCCTCTCTGTTCTCTTTACTTTTTTTTTCATTGCAGACTTCACATAATGGTAAATGGTCCTGCTCTCCCATGAAACTGTAAACCCTTTGCAAACCCTAGAACAAAAAGGAAAAAAAAATATCAAAGGAAAGGGGTTTTAGGATAAGGAATTGATTTTGTTGTGGTAGGAAAAAAAATAGTTTTGTGTTCAAAACTTCCGTGCTTGTCCATAATACTGTCCGTGGCTCTCCCTGCTCTTTTTTCTACCCAAGTGAAGGATCACTGGGTGCTACTGAGCACCATTAACCTAATGACTTGGAGTACTTTGCCCTGGGCCACAATTTTCATTCTTACTTTCTCAGGACATAATTTGGTTTAGCCATGACTTAATTTCTTTAGAGGCCTGAGCCCAGGGGCCTCCAATAATTTCGATGTCCACAGCACCATGTTGTCGGTTAAAAATAATAATAAATAAATAAATAAATAAATAAATAAATAAATAAATAAATAAATTGCAGGGATGATCAGCAGACATAGTATACTTTATTAATAGAACTTTAGACTGAGTGCCACTGATAATCTCCTTCCATAACTGTTCCTCCTCATAGGTATTTTTACACTTACTAATCAGATCTGGCATCGAAGTATGAAACAAATACATGGTCAGCCGGGGTTTCACCATCTAACTTTTGCATTGAGTGGGATAGCTTGAGAACAAAACTTCACAGTTGTAAACATTTATACTTTGAAGTACTTCATAAAAGAGTTTGTTCTATGCCATTAACATGCTGACAGTAACAATATATGGGTTTTTATTTTATATTATGCTGTTATGGTTAAACTTTTTATCAGTGCTCCGGCTGAAGAGTAAATGATTCCGGATCTGCCTTCCCTCAGACAATGCACAGAACATTTGCGAATGGCTTTCACATTCTGACAACCTTGCAATTTTATTTAAACAAATTCTTTTCCCTCAATTGCCTACAGAGAAGCTTTTGTACCCTTTTGTTGATCATAGTGGACACATTGCAGA
>PITA01027093.1:0-14303 GCA_004023965.1 Spilogale gracilis | reverse complement strand
CTCCACATCCTCCCGTACATCCCCCGCTGCTTGCCTCCCACATGCTGACCCTGACCAGGAAGGACCTCCAAGCTGGGGGGGGTCGAGCAGGGCAGCCAGACTTTATGTGCTAGAAAGATTTGGGTGGGGGTCCCGGGCTTTAGGGGGACCGAGGAAGCATGTTTGGGCTCTGCCCCTCTTCATCTGATTGGACTATGGCAACCGGCCCCGCCATGCACATCAGCTTTTCAAGGTCCCCCAGGTGCACACCCCTCCCCCAACACCAGGGAGCAAAGGAAGGTGTGAGGTGTCCCGTGGGCTGAGTGGACCTGGAGTGGGAGCGACAGCCTCTGGGTGCTGGATGGGGGAGGCCAGGCAGAGAACATGCAGGGAAGGGGAACAGAGGGGCAAGTCACCTGGGGAGAAGGTCTGGAAGGTTCGTGCCTGTGTGAGCACGACAGTGTCTCTGGCTGGATGTGAGGGATCAGGGCTGTGGATGGACACGTGACTGCGTGTGGTGTGTGGGGCTGAGTGCATACTGATGGTGTCAGGACCTTGGGACACTGTGTGGGACAGGCTCGTGGCCTCTGATCACGTGGCGCTCCACGCGTGCCTTCCCTCGGGGAGTCTTTGCTGTTACTCCAGTCTTCGGACCCTGTGTCAGCTGGGGCTGTGCCCGTGGCCTTGTCTGTGAGCGAGGGCTGTGTTCTCTCTGCACACACTCACGAGAGGCCGGAGTGGCTTCGGGGCTGAGGGCCTGGGCTTGAGTCCCAGCTCTGCCACTTCCTTGCTCTGTCCTCGTGCAGTCACTCCCCCACCCCTGAGCCTCAGTGTCCTCATTGGTGGAGTGGCCCGGTCACAGGATGGTAAAGGGCAAAATGGAGTCTGAGATTCCAGTGAGATTGTGTGTGTGTCAAGATCTGGGGACATGGCCCAGCTGACAGGAAGTCCTCAGGGTCAGCCAATGCCCCGACCATCTGGGATTCCCGATCTGCCTGTCCTCGGAGTCTGCCTCACTGACCACTCCTGTGTGTCTATGTGCCTGCAGGCTTAGGAGACGGGGCTCCCCAGTGCTGAGGAGACAGTGTAGGGGCTCAGGGTGCAGGGAGAAGGGGCCCCTTCTTCTCTCCAAGCGGGTCCCCCAGTCCTGGCTCAGCGGTATGGAGGAATGATACTGGTGCTGCAGAGAGCAGGGGTGTGGCTCCTGGTGAGGGTGGGGGTCTTGGAGGAAGTGTGGGAGCTCCAGGAGAGGCTAGCTCTGAGGGAGGCGCGGGGCCCAGATGGGCTGAAGCCCCTGGGGGGCCACCCCCGAGCTCCTCCTCTCCTGGTGACACACTAGCTCCCACCGCTGCGTCATTAGCAGCTCTCAGAGAGTGGGGAGGCGGCCGCAAAATAAGAGAAAAGCAATTTGACGTTTCTAATAAAGCGTCGCTCCACTTTGCCAAATTAATTTTGACTCCCATAATTATTTGCTGTAGGAGCGGCCGCGTTCTCCCCACCACCGCCTAATGAGGTAATTGGGGAATTAGGAATTAATGACTTTAACAGAAGTGACAACTGACTTCACGTCGGGAGCAGCTCTGGGAGCTGCCTCTCCCCCGGAGCGAATGGTTCTGAGCTCGGCTGCCTCCTAGGAAACCCGGGTGTCCTGCCTTCCAGTTGCCCTGGCTGGCCCCCCCCCCCGGCACCCCAGCTCCCCAGTGGCCTCTACTCCTTGACCCCTGTCACCGCCTGGCCCAAGCCTCAGGGGGAGAAAGCCTCTGAGGAGGCCAAGGGGCTGATGCTATTCTGGGCGATGTTATTGCTAATAATAGTACTGAGGAGCAACGGCCGTTTCCCTCCTGTGTGGGGGGAGCATGTGATCACCCCGTCTCCCTGGGATGTTGTCAGTCTGTGGGTGGTGGGTGCGTGGGGCTTGTGAGTACTCTTTGTTAGGCGAGCCTGGCCTCAGTTTCCTTGCTTTACTGCACCTGAGGAGAGACTCTGGGTGCATGTATGACTGTGTGTGTGTGTGTGTGTGTGTGTGTGTGTGCAGCTTTCCCAGGTTCTAGGAGGGGGGAGGACAGGACCCACGAAGGGGGAAGGGATTGGGCCTGGATCTCCAAGCGAGCCACAGCCGCCCAGCTTGTGCTCAGCTCTCCACAAAACCCAATCTCCGCCCCATCTGTGAGCTCCCCCATCCCATCCTCACTGCCACCAAGCTACTTGGCTTTGTCGGATGCTGGGGTTGGCAGCTGAATGGGCCCTCGTGCCCAGGCTGAACTGGGGTAGTCTTTCAGGAAGACCCAAGGGGTGTTTGTGGATTCTCTGATGAATCTGGGTCCTATGGCTGTTTGTGATTCAGGGGCCTAAGTGAGCCTGTGGGTGTCCGTCTTGTGCAGGAGGAGGGGTGTAGGGCACCCAGGAAGCTGAGGTCAAGTGCTGCCAGGAAGTGCAGGGCAATGGAATAGGGGCTGAGCTTTAGGGCCTCCTGGGCCTTCCCCTGGCTTCTTTAGAGGTCTTCGGTCTCTCAGATGGGTTGGCCCAGTAGCTGCTGAGATCATCCCCGCAGTTTGAGTCAGTGTCTCCCGAGACTAGTAGGTAGGCAAGGGAGAGAGATTTGGAGTTAGGGAAACTGGGGTTCAAATCTGGGCCTCCTTTCCTGTGATGTGGATTCGGGGCTGTCACTCCATCTCCCTGCGCCGTAGTTTTCTCCTTGGTGAGTTGGGAACACTGTAAGCTTCCCAAGAGGGTCACTGTGGGGATGAAGAGAACGTGTGTGTATGGTACCCTCAGGGGGCCCGACACATTTTAGGGATTCACTCAAGCATTCCCACTCACACCAGTGCCACCAACAGAACTCTTCTGGGGCTGGATCCTGGGTGGCCTCTGCAGGGTTCCCCAGGCCCTACCCTGTCCAGAGCATGGAGCCCTAGGTCCCAGAGGTTGCTGAGACTGACCCTTTGCTCCCCTCCTCCAGGCCTGGGTCTCTGACTTTCCTCTCCTGTCCTTCCTAGCTCCCAGCCCCATCCTCTACCCCTACACCCACAGGTTCACCTTTCCTTAGTAAGTCTACTGGAGTTGGTCTCTCTGATCTCTTTCCATACTCATCATCTCCCAAAATACAAAGTTCAGACCCTTGCCTTTGCTCCTATGACTTTGCACTCAGGCCTGACCAACAGGAGGCCTGATGCCCTAGTGAAGGGGCCCCGGGGACACCCTCAGTGTTGAGCATACAAGGAAGGGAAGTCTCAAGACTGGGCATGGTGGGGAGCAGGGAGGCCAGACTTCTCTCTTGGTCATGCCTTAGGGAGGCCTCCACCCTCTGAGCTCCTGTCGGCTCCCCCCTTGGTCCTGGCCACCTTGTCTGGGTCCTGGGCTCAGTGACCCTTAGCACAGAATGGGTGCCCTGTAAACATTTGAATATTCTGAATGAACCGAAAGGCAAGAGGCAGATGTGAGATGGTTAGCGGAGGTGCTCCTGGTCCAGGCTCTGTGCCTCACTGTGGTCCCAACCTCTCTGAATCTCGGGTCACTTCCTCGCTTGCGTTTGGGGGAGCACCAAGCCTGTCTGCCTCTTTGGGCAGGTGAGAGGGTCAAAGGCATGACTGGGAGACGTGCATTGTAACGCTGTGAAGTGCCACAGATCTGGGTGGAGTTCTAGAAAAAATGAACGGTTGGTTATTTCGTCCTCATTGCTGACCTCTACCTCCTTGTCCCCAGGACCAGGGCACCGTGGGGGTGATCTTTAACGTGGGCACGGACGACATTACCATCGACGAGCCCAACGCCATAGTGAGCGACGGCAAATACCACGTGGTGCGCTTCACTCGAAGTGGCGGCAACGCCACCCTGCAGGTGGACAGCTGGCCCGTCAATGAGCGGTACCCGGCAGGTAGGTGGCATCAGGCAGAGGAGGTGCTTGAGGGCGGGGCAGGGCAGGGCGGGGCCGTCAGGGTGGCCTCTGATAGGGTAGCTGCCAGAGGGGCGGGGCTAAGCGGGGGCAGGCCTAAGCGGGAAGGTGTCTGGCTGTCTTGGGGCGAGGCCACGGGGAAAGGCAAGGCCGGTGGGGACTGGGGCCGGGTTGTGGCTAAAGAGAAACCTCGGATTCGGGATTCACAAGGCAGAGCTAGACCTCGGTGGTGGGAGTCTGTGGGCTAGGAGGGAGAGGGCGGAGCTGACCTAGGAAGGCTGCAAGGCCAGGGATCAGGTGGGGGTGGGGGAGAAGAGAAGAGGAAGAGGGGTAAAGCAGGGAGAGTCTGACACGATTGAGGAAAGGATGGGTTTAGAATTGAGGGACAGGCAGAAATGAGGAGGCAGATGCAGAAACCAAAGAGAGAAGATCCATACGTAACCCAAAATATATCTTGGCGAGGAGGCAGGACTGATTCCAAGGACAGAATCAAGGAGTGAACGAAAGACTTTACAAAGAGCAAACCAGAGATCTGTATCAGGAGGTCCAGATAAAGGCAGAGAAGTGACCACAGAGGCTCAGAGAAAAGGAAGACCGGTGTCTCGGGGAATAAGGGCACAGTGAAAGGGAGAGAACACCAAGTGACAAGAGTACAAGCACATTCCACAGACCTTTACTGGGAGCCTCCTGGGTGTCAGGCTCGGGGGACACAGGGGAGCAGGACACGGCCTCTGCTTGCAGGGGGCTTGCAGTCTAGGAGGGGGGAGCATGAGGAAGCAAACGGATCCTATTCTACAGTGTCACACAGTGTGATGGCTGTGGTGGCCCAGGACAAATCAAGGTCTGAAGAGCAAGGGGAGGGAGGGGATGAGGACATGGGAGAAATGAGGAGGCAGAGAAAGAGCCTCAGAGTGCGGGGGAGCCAGGGGAGAGGCGATGGAGAGATCTGGGAACAGTCACTGGGACAGGAGCAGAGACGGAGGCAGCCCAGGAGTGATGCAGAGAGATATATGGAGATGTTGTGGCACAGACCCAGCCCGTGGGAGAAGAGGTGGACAGAGCCTCAGGAGGGAGAGGAACAGAGCCCAGTGCGGGAGACAGAGAGGGAAGGGAAGGGAGCCCAGTGCGGGAGAGCCGCAGAGATACAGACTTGCAGAGGTATAATCTGGCTGATCAACCCTCACAGCCACACACAGGGGCGACTCAAGAGCAGGACGCATCTGCAGACTCAGTCCCTCTCTGAGGCCAAAGTGACAGCCGAGGCGGGGGTCGAGAGGCGGCCCCACGCTGTCTGAGAGGGGCGTGGGCAGAAGGACAGGGAAAGGTGCAGGCGTTCAAAGCCTCCCGGGCCCACTTACAGTGGCCAAAATATGCCAGGGTCAGTTCCCAACTCCTCATCGTTCAGGCTTGTGCCCAGCCCTCTCTGGTACTAAAGAGAACCACACGGGCCCCTAAGAAATACAGAGGCTGATGGACGTACAGGCCAACCGCAGACACACGATGAGTGCAAAGACCTATAAGGTCAGACCGACATAGGAGAAACAAGAGGCCCCCGATGGAGGCCAGCCTGCACCCAGGTTCTGGGCCCGCGTAGGGTTGTGAGGCCCACAACCCTCCTGTGTGAATCTGGCAGGTGCAGGAGCCCGGCTATGCACATGGGATTGCCCTGCAGTCATCAGTCTTCTCTCTCTCTCAGCCGCACACACATGAGGGTGACTTTGGTGGCAGCGGGGACCCCAGCCTGGGCTGAACGGGGTTGCAGTGGGAGGACATGAAGGCTTCGCCACATCAAGCCGGGCCGTGGCCTTCTTCCCTTGGCGCCTAGCCGGCCAGAGGCCTGGGTTGAAGGGCTCACGCCTGCTCTTCTCTGCTCAGGGACCCCTGGCTGGGGGTGGGGAAGACTGCTGGGGGCCCCCTCACCCGTGAATCTGGGTAACCGGTGCCTGCCTGGGTGTGGTGTAAGGACAGGTGGTGGACCAGGGCCCAGTGTCCTGAGCTACCCTGGTGGTCTGGGTTGGCAGAGGGCTCCCGCACAGAGCCTGGGTCTCCAGACTTTTCGGGAGCACCAAGACTCAGCTCTTAGACTCTGAATCCTTTTAATTCTGGACCTCTTACTGACAAGCCATGTGGCCTTGGGTGCATCATCCAGCCTCTGAATCTATGTCCCCCTCTGAAAGATAGGGATACTAGGCACCTCCTAGTAATACCTTGAGGATCCCATGCGATAACCCAAGGCAGGTGCTAGAGTGGCATGGCGGAGACGAAGTGCTCCACGAACAGAGCTTTGGTTAGAATTGCTATGTGCTCCAATGAGGCAGGTGTCCATCAAAGGCCCGTTTCCTTCCTCTCGGGACACACACGAGGAGAGCTACACAGACACACACGGAGGTCCCTAAGAGCCTCCTGCCCTCCTGAGTGTTTGGCTCTGCATCCCCCACCTCCGCCCCGCCCCTGCCCTGCAGGACTTCCTTCTGGCCCCTTCGCCTCTCCTGCAATGTCTTCTTCGGTGCCTCCCATTCCTGTCCCAAGGCTGGGATGCCCTGTGCAACCTCTAGTCGAACAAAGAACATTGCTGGTCACTTGCCAGTCTCACCCGCTTGGCTGGGGCCCTCTGCGGGTAAGGGCCGGGCCTCTGTCTCTGTGTCTCCACTACCAAGCACAAGGAAGAGAGCAGGGACTCCAGAAACGTTTGTTGAGTGACTAAATGAGTGAACAGTCCATATTTTACTGAAACAGTAGTGACCTGAACCTGTGGAGAAGGCAAGGTCTGGTTGTGTCAGAAGCACCCAGGCAGGCAGCAGCTGTGCACACACCTGGACACGTCCTGCTGTTCACCGGGGATGTCCATGGCAGGCCCAGGCCCCGGCCTCACCGGGCACGCGGAGCCGAGCGGTGCAAGGGGAACAGGAAAACTGCCTCCCAACACGTTATTGAACACTATTCTATTGGTGGTTTCAATGGGAAGAGTGGCGTGGCCAGATTTCCAAAGGAAATCATTTTCATTTCCACTGCAACAGCCTGGAATAATCCATAGCCCGTGGGTGTGGGGAGGAGCACACCGAACTTCTAGGCACAATGATAAACCCCTTTCCACGGTTTGTTTGTCACACACACATGCACACACACACACACATACACACACACAATCTTTGCTCCCCATCTCTGGGGGGGCCTGGGCAATGGTGAGTGGAGAGAGGGATAGGCAGGGTAGAGGAGGAGGGTTAGGAATTGGGGTGAGGAGCCTGAAGAAGGAAGGCTAGTAAGTGGCAGCACGTCAGGAGCTGGGCTGGGCCTAGGACAGAGACAAAAGTAGATCAGAGCAGAGCCGAGTCTGAGGGTCTTGGAATGGGGCTGAGACAGGGGGAAGAGAGCCACCGGACTCAGGGCCTTGAGGGGAGGGTGTTGTGGGGAGGAACCAGGGCAGACTTAGCGGGGTCGAAGAGATGGCTGCAGGAGAGGTGGAGAAGGGCGGAGAGGTGGATGGGGTGGCGGGGTGGCGGGGTGACCTGTGGGGATGGTGGGTAAGGTGGCAAGGTTGAGGTGGTGGGCCCTTTGGGGAACGAGGGGGTCGGGGTGGAAGCTGGTGGGGCAGGGGTGCGGGGTGAGCTGGCAAAGGACGCCACGCAGGGAGCCAAGCGCGGAAGGGAGAGGGAACTGAGTGCCTGGAGAAGTGGTTTAAATGTCACTGTTAAGTGCGAGGGCCGGGCCACCCCTAAATGCCACATAAACCCCACTTAACCCATCCCTCCCACTTCTAAACCACCCTCTAAACTCAGTAACCAGCCGGGCCACTGAGGCCCCCCACCCCCAACTTAAACCCGCTAAATGCCCCTCCCCGCCCCCACTGCCCCCTGCTGGGATGGGGAAGGAAGGCGGGCACAACAGTTTGAACACAGATAAACCTGTTTAACTTCTGACCTTTGACCTTCCAGCTGCCTTTTCTTTTCCGCCCCCTTTCCTTTTTTCTGTGTCCCTATCTTTTTCTTTGGGTCACTCGTGCCCCTTGGGTGGGGCTGGCTCTGGACGGGAGCCTAGGGAGGGGACGGGAGGACGAGGGACCCAGCGCTGCTTCTCCCCCCCGCCTTGGGTGGACCCTTCCCCTCTTTCTGGTGGATGTTGCTACTTTACTCTGAGTCTCCTGAGAAATGCGTAATTACTTTGCTAACTCCTTTGGACTTCGCCGCCTGAGAAACCTACTGTCTTTCTAAACTTTTCCAAGGAAACTTTGATAACGAGCGCCTGGCGATTGCTAGACAGAGAATCCCCTACCGGCTTGGTCGAGTAGTAGATGAGTGGCTGCTCGACAAAGGTAATTAACCAGAATTAATTAATTAATTAATTAATTAACTTTAAAAACACTATCTTAAAGGTGCAGAGCTCTCTCTTTCCCCACCGTGCCTTCCCCATCGCCTGTCCCTTAGCAGAGGCCTGATTACCTCCCCTCCCCTCCTGGGATGCTCCCCCCCCTTTCCTCTCTGGGTACAGTCATCTGTGTCTTTAGAAGTAGGGTGGTGGATTTGGACAGGGCTGGGGTTTTGCTCAGCAGAGGGAGAGTCCTTGGGCTCTTTGCAAAGCTGGGATGGGCTAGGATAATCCCTGAGATTATGGAGCTCAGCCCCCACCCCCCACCCCCAAACCGCCTGGTAAAGCAGGCTAGAGCATAGACGGGGAGTGGGGCTCTGGTGAAGGGCGTGGGACAGAGGACCACAGTGCCCTGAGAAGCAGGAAGTGCTCACCCTAGGATTCCCAAGGGAGGGTGGGAAAGCTTCCCCCAGTCATTTGTGGAGGAAAGGGAAGTGTGGGGGCCTCACATCCTACTGGAAAGACCCCCCTCCAAGGGAGGGGCTGTGGGGTACTGTTGCTGGAATGGGCCCATATTGGTCTGGAAGGCCTCTCAGAAGTAAACAGAGGCAGGGGGAGGGGGATACGAGGAGGCAGGGGCAGGGGCAGCTGAGCTGATGAGGAAATCAGAACAGGCTAGCTGAGTGGCTACGGAGAGCAGCGAGGCACTGCTGGGTGTGAGGGAGAAGGCCACTTGTCACCAAGGGAAGTTGGGGCCAAGGGCAAAGCCATCCCCTTCCCTTCGGAGAGGGGGCGAGCTCTGTACCTCTAAGGCTAAACTCTAGGGGGGAAGTCGAGCTGTTAAACCCCCACCTAACCAGCTGATAACTGTGCTTTTAAATGTCCACTGGGGCCTGCCCCAGCTAAAACCCCCAAATGTCACCTCCAGCCCCCCCACAGCCAGCGGGGACTAAACATGCTGATAACCAGATGTGATAAATCCATAACAGGACAAAAAGTTAAAGGGACTGTAACAGACATCGCTAAAACCTACAGCCCCCAGCCGCCAGTGCTCTCTCCAGCGGGGCGAACTTTAACCCTTTGAGGAGTTCATGGCGGGCAGCCTACAGGGGCCAAGTTCGCCGACCTATGTGGCTTCCTCTCCATTACCCACCTCCCTCTCCCAGAATCAGAGAGGCCAAGGGAGCAGCTTGGGCTGAGGCTGGGACAACTTGGGACCCCAAGGGAGGCAGAGCTGGACAGGTCCTTATGGGGGAGGGGTGGTGGGGCTTTCAACTCAGGTGATGGTGAACCCCATTCCCTCCCTAGCTGCGGGACCACACCCTCTCTTTAGAGCTCTATTTCCGCTTCTGGAAAGTGGAAGATTGGACAGAATGCTCTGGTATTTCCCAGAGTGTGGCAGGAGGAGCTCACTTCCTCTTTCCCAGGAGGAGTCAGCCTCCTTGCCTTCTCAGCCTACCTCCTGGGCGCTGCTGGGAGAATGAGATGAAGTAAGGAGTAGGAAGGTATTTAAGAACAGTATCGGGGCCCTCTTGGACGGATGATTTTACTGTCAGCATCTGGCATGTGGTACGTGCTCAATAAATGTTTATTGAATGAGCCAATTTCCAGTACCAAGACATGTCCAGGGAAGCCTAAGCCCCATGAGAGGCTTCCCAAGAAAGAGATCTGTGGTCAAATGAGCTTGGGAAATGCCGACTCCTGTTTCTTCCTCTTGGAGATGCACATGGACGTTGGTTTAATAAAGGCTCTGAGAAGTCCTGTGAGAAAGAACGAACCTGTCGCTGAATTGTGAAGCGTTCACTTCCCAAACTTGTTGGACCACCGTGAGCCTTCTCTTCATTGTCTCCTAACTCTTATGCCTGAGAATGATCTCTGGGCGCGGTCGTCCATGAGCGCCTCTCTGGGTCTGGTATTCCAGCTGCTATGGACGAGGGCTCAGCATTTGTGGGCTCCGGCTTCCCCGTTTGTAAGATGGTGAAGCTGCTCCAGGGCAGAGTAGGAAACTGGGCAGTGGGAGGGGCCAGAGGAGGAGATACCAGAGGGCCCAGCGGATTCCCTACCAGGGAGGGTCAGACAGATGGTTGGTTGGCCCAGGGAATCCGTGTTTCCAAAGAGAGTGTGGGTTTCACAAGTTGGACATCCTCAGCCCAGGTTTTGGAGGCAGGGCATACAGACACCTAACTCTAAACCAGATCTTTAACGAGGCACTAACCAGAGGCTAACGAGGGCTAAGCCAGGTCTTAAACCCCCCAAGCGCCCGCAGCTGAAGGTCCTGGGGAGCAAGGGGGCAATGGAGTCATTCCTCTGCCCCCTCCTCCTGAAATAAGCAACACCAAAACAAAAGTTAAATCTAAACTTAAAACATAATAAATATCTTTTCTAAAAACCAAACTGAAGCAACAAACTCAGAGGGTTAAACCGACCCCCAGATCCACTAAAACCAAAAAGAACAGCCGAAGCCCACCCAGGTGGGAACGCTGAGGTGTCACTGCCGAGTGGGGGGCCAGATCGGAGCTGGAGCGGGATTTTTTTGGCTGTCAGCGAGCGAAGCAAGGTCCCTTTAACGTTTTCCATCTCTGCTTGCACATCCTGGTGGGGTGAAGGCCTCTGCTCTTGGGAGCCTGGTCCCCCGTGCCCCCCACCTCGGGCAGGGCAGTGGCTGGGCCTCGGAGGGGGGAGGAGAGAGGGGAGCCTGGCCAGAGGTCAGAGGGCTTGGTGTGGCTGGCAGGGCAGAGCGGGGTCTGCGTGGCTGCTCCCACCCTCACGCACGCCAGCCCTCCTCCTGCGCACTTGTCCTCACCTCCGGCACATCGTGCGTGGGTGTCGCTCCCTTTCTGCTTTGACACGCACTGACCACTCAGCCTGGCAGTCTCCTCCTCTGCCCCTTTGTCTCCTCTGTCTGCCGCTTCCGAGGGCTCCATGGCTGGGGGCTGGACACTGGGTGTGGGACGTTTGGGGAATCAGTGGGAGAAGATGGGGATCAAATTGAGGGAAGGGAAAGAAGGGGGGCAATGCCCCTGGAGCAGGAGAGGAGAGGGGGATGGGAAGGTCAGAGGCATGAGCATGGCGGGGAGAGGGGGAGCTGGGCTCCCTTTCCCAGCCCATGTGTGCCTTGGGGACCCTCCCCCTCCGGGGTCCCCACCTGGCTGGGCTGGGGGCTGTGGCTGACGACGACTTTCCTTTGGTGTCTGCCCCTTCCTCGTTTTTCCAACTCCCCACCCGCCGCCCTTGCTGGTTTCCCTCTCCATTTTCTTTCCTTCCCTTGGTTTCTCTCTGTTCTCCCCATTCCTCTCTGATCTCTCCCTGCTGCCTGCCCCTCCTCTGTGTGTCGCCCCCACCGGCTCCCCTCCCCACCAGGCCGCCAGCTGACCATCTTCAACAGCCAGGCTGCCATCAAGATCGGGGGCCGGGACCAGGGCCGCCCGTTCCAGGGCCAGGTGTCCGGCCTCTACTACAATGGGCTCAAGGTGCTGGCGCTGGCCGCCGAGAGCGACCCCAATGTGCGGACCGAGGGCCACCTGCGCCTGGTGGGGGAGGGGCCGTCCGTGCTGCTCAGCGCGGAGACCACGGCCACCACCCTGCTGGCCGACATGGCCACAACCATCATGGAGACCACCACCACCATGGCTACCACGACCACGCGCCGGGGCCGCTCCCCCACGCTGAGGGACAGCACCACCCAGGTGAGGCCCCTCGGGGCTGACGGACGAGGAGTGAGGCTTCGATGTCCACATAGCAACTGTGGGGGCCAGGCGAGGGTCTGAGGGGTCTGGTGGGATCCTTGTCGTCATGGCGATGGTTCAGGTGGGAAAGGCCTCCCTTTGCGAAGTGGCTCCTGTCCTGGCAACCGGGAATGTTGTACATGGGAAGGTGGTCACTGCTTCTAGGGCCCAGGCCCAGAGTTAGGGGGGAGTTTGGTACCGGCTAGACCAGGGAAGACCGCCTAAGAGGGAGGAAGTCTGGACTGGGGTGAGGGTGGGATGATCCCGTCTGCCTGCCCCATCCCGGAGGCCAGGCCCAGTGGGGTATGGGCAGCGAGCAGGAGATGGGTACAAGCAGGATGGCATTGCTCTGGCCGGGCACCTGGGAGACAGCCCTGGAGGGCCCAGAGGCTCAGCTGGGGGTGGCCGCCGCTCTCTGGAAGCTGGTGGAGGCCTGGAGCGCTGTCCCCTGGGTCACTGGTGTCCTCGCAGTGAGACCCCAAGCCCACTGCCTTCTGGCGTCCTCTCCTCATGACCTGGAGCAGGTTCCCCTGCCTGGCAGGCCTCGGGGCCCCTGTGCCTGTGGGTTGGAGGGGCTGTTGGTGCAGACAGTCCCCTGGTGCTTTACCCTCACGCCACCTGCCTCCCCGGCTCAGGCTCTCTCTGGATCAGGCCAAGCCCAAGTGATTGGAGTTCATCTTCTCTTGTACCCAGAGAGGGGTCGAACCTGGGGAATGAGGCTGAGTTTTCTGGTTGTCACCATCAATGACTGTGGCCCTGGGAGGGCTTGCTCAGTCACTGGTCCCCCCTGCCCAAGTTACTTCTGTCCCTCATCACCTCTGGCTGTTGAGCCTCTGTCCCCAGGAGAGATCTCTGTGCTCCCAGGGAGAGGGAGAGGTCTGGGGGCAGCCTGGGTGGGAGGGGTCCTCACTCCACCACTGGCCTGTCTTCAGTGTCTGTAAATGAGGGCTCCATGAACTAGAAGTCCCCTCGTCCCTGCCAGTCTGTGCTGTAAGGGACCCAGCACTGGCTGACAGCCTCATGTAGGTGCGAGAGAGAAGTCTGAACCCCCTTCCCCTCTGCCTTCACTGCCAAGGAAAGCTAGGGGCTCCGAAGGCCAGGCCCTGTCCCCCCAAGGAGCAGGGAACCCTGGGAGAAAGGCCTGGTCCTACCCAAGGTTGGGCACCGACTATGCTCAGTGCCCAGAGGCAAGAAGGGCCACCCAGTCCCAGTGGGAGGGTAATGGACTGACCATCCAGGTGGAAGAGAGGGGTGGGGCCTTTGGGGACACAGCTGTGCTGGAGAGGCACCCACAGGAGAGGCTGGTGCTGGGAGGTGGCAAGGATGCAGAAGGAAAACCAATCTTCTGAAGATGGGGGGGATGGGGGAGTGGAGGAGAGACACCATGTGACCCTTTCACCCCTCCCAAACCAGACTCCTTTTACCCTTGGCCTTCACCCTACAGTCTGTTGGACTCCATTCCTGCCTGGACTCCGGGTTTCCCTCCTTGGGTCTCTTCCCTAACACACCCTGAGCACACTCCCCTCCCTGCCCCCTTACATTCACTCATCTTGGGGATTCTCTTTCTTTGCAATCAGGAGGAGAGAAAATGCTGACAAAGTCGACTCCCGTTGCCATGGCAACCACAGCCCTAATTATTGTGTGCAGCCTGGTTCCTGGCTCTGGGAAGGGGGTTGGGAGAGAGGAGGTGGTGGGGTACTAAGGTTGGAGCCAAGAGCCACCCTATCCCAGGTCCAGCTCCCCTTCTCTGCCTGTGCTGGCCTCCAGAGACCCCCATGCCTCATCTCCCCGATGCCCTGGGCCCCCTTTGCTCCAGCCCTGCACCCCCAGGTCCAGCGTCCAGTCTCCTCATCTTCCCAGAAATAAAAGACAGAACGTGCCATCCCACTGATCTCCAGGAGCTGTGAGAGCTGCTGCAGGGGAGCGCTGGCCCATCTGTGCTTGCACGGTGGGGAACGGGGGGCTCTCGGTCACCCAGCCAGCAGTCTGAGAACTGGGCCACGGACCACGGTGTGTGTGTCTTAGCCCAGGACCCATCTCCTGTGTGGTGCCACACCTTGAGAGGTGGCTTTGGGGCCTACCGACCCACCCCCGAACCCTCTTCTCCACCCCTCCCTCCTCTCGCCCGCAGAACACAGATGACCTCTTGGTGGCCTCTGCCGAGTGTCCAAGCGATGATGAGGACCTGGAAGAGTGTGAGCCCAGTACTGGTGAGTGCCTTTCCCCCCTCCCCTGCCCCGGGCCCAGGTGACGCTGATGGGAGGGGGGCGACTGTCCCTGCCCCCTGGCCCAAGCCCGAGGGGCCTGCTGGCAGATAGCTTGGCTTCCTCTGCCTTCCTGCCATTCCCCCCCCAGGTCCCTCAAATTGTCCCTCTGGCAAGGCAGTTTCTGGCTCTTTGGTGTCC